>CAUYPK010035263.1:0-36394 GCA_963574355.1 Loris lydekkerianus | reverse complement strand
CCCGCCGGGCAGGCGTGGCCCACGCCCCCCCCCCCCCCCCCCCGCCCCCCCCCCCCCGCCCGCCCGCCCCCCCCCCCCCCCCCCCCCCCCCCCCTCTTCAGAGACTTGGCCTTAGGTTGCCAGGGCCAAGTTAAATTTTGGTTAAGTGTCTCTTCTACAGGGGTTTGGGAAATTTTTACAGTTCTCACCAACACATTTCCGAAACACAAAAAGCTATCAGTCTTTCTTGACCATTTTAGTCTAAGAGTTCTTACCAGTCCTATATATCTGCAAACAGCCTGCCTATTACAGGCTATGAGATAAACCTTTTAAAGCAGTTTTGGGAGTTATTTTAGATGTTAATGCTTGATCCCACTGCAAAAAATTTAAGTAAAACATTCAACTATGTTCAGTTTCATATTTTTTCAGTATTTGCTTTGTTGCCTTGTTACTTTTTGTCTTCAGAGTGAAAGATGGTAGAAGCCAGAATATTGTGGAATAATTTAGATTCCTTTTTCCAGGAAAAACACCCATAAATACAATACCCTCATAGAACTAATTTCTTTTTCATCCTTTTTCGTGATATATTGTATTCTGTGTGTTATTCCATAATACTTCACACGTCACTTTGGAAAAATGGCAAAGGAGTCAAATATTGTAAAATTTCTTAAAACATTTTTGTAGGCACTTTTTATATGTTCCATTCATTAAAAATAGAAATTAGAAAGGCTCAGTGCCTGTAGCTCAGCAGCTAGGTATGAGGGTGCTGGCCATGTACACTGGGCCTTGCTGGCAGGTTTGAACCTGGTCTGGACCTGCCAAACGACAACAACAACTGCAACCAAAAAATAGCTGGGCATTGTGGCAGGCACCTGTAGTCCCTAGCTACTTGGGAAGCTGAGGCAAGAGACTCCTTAAGCCCAGAGTTTGAGGTTGCTGTGAGCTATGACGCAACAGCACTCTACCGAGGGCAACATATGAAACTCTCAAAAAAAAAAAAAAAAGTTAGAAATTCATTGCAATCAACGAATTGGTTCTGTTAAATCTCTTAGTGAAAGCAGTCTTTGAAAAACTAATTGAGTACCTAGGTTTAGTATCATTGTTCTGAGATTTACAAAGTAAAATCTCCTGGGTTATTTTGCTTTTATAACCAACTTCCTGTTGGTCATCAACAAATAAGCAGAGTGGTTTATAAGTATCAAGACTGCAGTTCAGTTTGGCTTCCATGGTCAGAGCACAGGAAGATTTGGCAACAGGTTTTCATGGAAGAGGCTTTGCTGGACTCAGCATTTGTTTTGACTATGTGCAAAAGACTTTAAAAGACCTCAGTTCACAGGGCAGCGCCTGTGGCTCAAAGGGGTAGGGCACCACCCCCATATGCTGCAGGTGGTGGGTTCAAACCCAGCACCGGCCAAAAAACAAAAAAAGTCGTTCACATAATGGTAACTGTATGAGCCTAAGTCTCAAACTCTCTATTGAGCTTTGTCATCTCTGTGGTGGGAACCTCTGAGTGTCCTAGAGGACACTTTCAGTGCTTTTTGCCCCTCCAGAGGATATTTGGGAATATTGAAACATTTTTGGTTATCACCACTTGGTAGGGAGGGATGGGAGCCAGAAGACAAAATCTCAAATGCCATAATCCTGACTGTTGAAGTCCCAAAAGATCAAAATCCCTAAAGTTTACAATCCTCAAAATCCCAGTCCCAGGTGGTCTGTCATGAAAATAGAATTCTGGAAAAAGTAATTTTTTTTTTTTTTTTTTTTTTTTAAGACAGAGTCACACTGATGTCCTAGGTAGAGTCCCATGGCATCATAGCTCACAGCAACCTCATTGGTCCTTTTGCCTCAGCCTCTCAAATAGCTGGGACTACAGGTGTCCACCACAATGCCCAGCTAATTTTTCTATTTTTAGTAGAAAAGGGGTCTCACTTTTACTCAGGCTGATCTCAAACTCCTGAGATCAAGCAATCTACCTCCTTCAGCTTCCCAGAGTGCTAGGATTATAGGTGTGAGCAACTGTGCCTGGCCAGCCTACAAGAAGTAATTTGAAAAATGTTTTTTAAATATTTACATCTTCAGAAAGGGATTTATTTGAGAAACATGCAACAGTACATTTCATGGGCCATTTTACACAATAAAACAGGCAATGATAACATTTTTGCAGACAAACAGGTATACTAACAACAGTTGCTTAGATATAACAGTTATCAGATGAACCATATTCATAATGAAATAATACATCAAATAGGGAAATGTATAAATGCATACCACTATGGTTGGTAATTGTGTGTTTTATAAGTAGTTACCTGAAATACATGACAGCCCAGGAATTTAAGGTTGCAATGATTTGTGATCACACCACTGCACTCCAGCCTAGGCAACAGAGCAAGATACCCACTCTAAAAAATTAAGAAATACCATGTAGGAATGTTAAAAAAGAAAGAAAAGTAATATCATGACAAACAACCTAAGTCTTTTGATGACATCAGTCACCAAGATGCTATGTCACCATCATGTATGCAGTCACCTATAAAGGCTAGATCTTGAGAAATTTTATCTTTCACAATTGCACATGTACAAAAAGGACATCTCTTCATTTATTGAGGAAGTTTCAACGTTTGTAGATAATGCACAGTGCTGACACAAAGTGTGATGATGGAAAAAATGCATAAAATAAATTAGAACTCTATAGTCTTCACCATTTGTACTGTTTATAAATGATGAGAAGATGAAATACATAGTATAACAAATTGTGGAAAGGTAATGCTAACAATTTTAAGTGATGAAATTAAAAAGAATTTGACATATGAAAAATGTAAAAGAGATGGCCTTACATGATACAACTATCTATGATTTGAAGGATTTTAGACATTAGGGATTTTATTTCAGACTAAAAGGATTTTGATCTTTGGGAGATTCAACATTTGGGATTATGATCCAAACCCAGGAGGAACCTGGTGATTAAGTGCTGATGCCTCTGGCACATGGTTGATGTAGACTAGAGACATCACATCCATCCCAGAATGCACAGGACAGCCCCACCCAACAAAGGATCACCTTACCCAAAATGGCAGTAGTGTTGAGGTTGAGGAACACCACACTAATCAAACTCCAAGATCCTTAACAGCTTTAAAATTGTGAACTGATTGAACAGTTCTGTATTGGTATTTTTTGCATGGCATGGCTATGTATTAGAACAGTAATTCATAAAACATACGAAAAGTTTGACCTGTAATGGCCATGAGAGAACATCAAAGAGTAATGAAGTCTCTGTTAAATTAGAGTTGAGGCTGTTCACTAGGATTTGAAAAACAATACATTTAATAATTGTTACCTGTTATAATCAGGCGCTGTGCCTCATGCCTGGAATCCCAGCACTTTGAGAAGATGAGATGATAGGATCACTTGAGGCCAAGAATTTGAGACAAATCTGGGCACTATAAGGAGACCCCTCATTTACACACAAAATAAGCTATGTGTATTGGCACACACCTGTAGTCCCAGCTATTTGGGAGACTCAGAAGCAGGAGGATCACTTGAGTCCATGTGTTAGAGGCTACAGTCAGCTATGATGCCACTGCACTCCAGCCTGGACAATAGAATGAGACCATCTGGAAAAAAAAAAATTACCTCATCACTTTATTTCGGGTAAATATCCTTCTTTAACAGTTCATTTAACTGCCCCTTGACAAATGGTAAATACTTGCTATATCACACTGCTTAAAACACTACTAGGACTCTATAGTTTTGTTTTAGATAGTTATAAAGGTATTAAATAGTGCCAGTTATAATTGTGTATAAATAAGATTTTAATTTTTTTTTTTTTTTTTTTTGAGACAAGAGACTCACCATGTCACCCTCAGTGAATGCAGTGGTGTTACAGCTCACAGCAACCTCAAACTCATGGGCTCAAGTGATTCTCTTGTCTCAGCCTCTCGAGTAGCTGGGACCACAGGTCCCCGCCACAATGCCCATCCATTTTTTGGTGGTTGTTAGCTAGCAGGCCCAGGCTGGGCTCAAACCCACCACCTTTGGTGTATGTGGCTGGTGGCCTACTCACTGAGCTACCGGGCGACAGAGCACCAAGCCAAACAAGATTTTTAAAAATGTTGCTTGGTACTTAGCCATTATCTTTATTTTTTAAGGTCTTGTTAGGAGATTCCTCCAGAAGGTATCAAAGAATTGGCCTGTTTCCAGTTATTCCAATTTTACTCTCAAAAGTCTCATAGGATCATTAAAACTATTTGAGGAGCATCTGCTAACTCATTTTCGCCTATATCCATACATTAACAGAAAAACACCAAAACTCAATACTTGATGAAGGTTTATTCTGAGCCTACTGTGTGACCCACATCCTGGAGCACATGGCATCAAGAGGCCCTAAGAAAATGTGCCTAAGGTGGCTGGGTTACAGTTTGGTTTTATACATTCATGGAGATGGGAATTACACAAAAAATCACAATACATGGAAGGGATACATTGGTTTGGCACCAAAAGGTGGGACATCTTGAAGCAAGGGCTTTCAGGTTATAGATGGGTTCCGATTCTTTGGTTTATAATTGGTTAAAGAAATAAAGCTTTGCCTAAAGCCTTGGACTGTTGAGATGAGGAAGTCTGTTACTCAAGAGACAAGCCACCTGACATATCACCTATATGCCAGACTCGAGTAAGGACTCAAATGATGTGTTATGTAAATTCATGGCCTGCCAATGGGGTTTAACTTTTGTCTTGCATGGCCTTAGATCCTGTTAATTTATTATCTTTTTGTTAAAAAGAGTAACTCCAAAAGAGAGGCAACATAACAGGCTTCTCCAACACATGTATTATACAGATGAGAAACTTATTTGTATTGGGATTGATGAATAGATGTCAGTAAGGATTAAGAATTGGCAAGTGGGGAAGATATAAAAGGTATAAGGTTACAAATAGGAAATGAGATATTAAAGTCAATTCCAAAAACCCAAGGAAGTACCATGTGACCAGATTTACATACTGCTTGGAATTTATGGTCATGGTGTCAAGATTCCAATATCATTTATTCAATGAAGTTTCTCAGATATTTTTGACAATTAAAGTTTTACCAAGTAATGATAGTCCTGAGTGATCATAGTAAAAACAAAACCACAAGAAACAAAAATTCTTATTTACGTCTCCTTTTTAAGAAAAAAAATGGACTCAGGTTTGGAATAAAGGACATTGCTGACTCCTTATTGATTCATTAATCTATTTAAATAGCAATTGCCTAAAATTTTTCTTTATTACCATGGGTATTATGTAGAAATTCAAGTCAAATGACATAAGAAAATGTAACATAACCCTTCTTAGGTTTATTCAGAAAGTATTTACTGAGTTCCTATTATGTGCCAGATACTATACTTAGTACTAAAGATATACAAATGAATTGGGCCGGCCCTTTTAAAGGGTTTGATAAATGGAGGGAAAAAAGTAATTGGGGAAAAGGCAGTTTTACATATGGATTAGTGAGACTCTGACTTATAAATATTCATTGTTTTATATAAACAGGTGCTCTGTCCATGGATGTGTTTGCGCAGACACACCTGAGTGCATTATGATGTAAATCTAGTTTTGGCAGCAGGGGAGGAGGATGTCTAGAGAGACATTATTAAAGATACAGATCTGCCTTTATTAAGTGTCGATATGTGAAAATATTGACTAAGGATTGGGCAGTACCGGTGGCTCAGTGGGTAAGGGCGCCAGCCCTATATACTGAGGGTGGTGGGTTCAAACCCAGCCCCAGCCAAACTGCAACAAAAAATAGCTGGGCATTGTGGTGGGAGCCTGTAGTCCCAGCTACTTGGGAGGCTGAGGCAAGAGAATCGCCTAAGCCCAGGAGTTGGAGGTTGCTGTGAGCTGTGTGACACCACTGCACTCCACTGAAGGCAATAAAATAAGACTGTCTCTACAAAAAAAAGACAAAGGATTGCCCCTATCACAGCATTGATATCCCCCGCCCACCCCGTCCTATAGACTTGTTCACACTTACCAACACTTTGGAAGGAATGGAATGCATTTGATAGCTTTCTGATCCAAGTAAAAACTAACTTCACCAGCATGATTCCTGAGGCAACTAGACGTAGAATATAGAGTACTTAATGACTATTGACATTCAAAGACTTATTTTAAATTGAAAGATAAACTTTATATTGAAAATATAACTAGTCCTTCCAATCAATGGTTTTGTTAATTCGTATGTATTTTGTCGTTAGAAATATGCCATAGTAGCTGTTTTTATGATTGTGGTTTTAGTGTGAAATAGCTAGAACGTAGCAAACTCTAGATCAGATACTAATCTAATTTCATGAAAAGACAAGGTTAATAACTAACATAGGAAAGAGTATTCATGATGCTGACTCAGGCATAGGGCTGCATTTCTAGCAGAATTAAGTTCTCTGAAAACACCCTAAGTGGGGGTTGACCTTTTGGGGGAGAAGGGGAGAGAGACTCAAACTGCTTTGGCAGAGAGAGAGAACAGAATCTGTTAGCTAGGACTGTGCTCTACTTTTACTCAAGAGGGATTACAATAATGTAAGATTACAAAGCACTCTAAGAACAGAAACAATCAGAGATGTCTATCTAACCCCTTCTATTAATTATTGTACTAGAGCTCCTAGCCACTACATTCAGGCAAGAAAAAGAAAAGGATTACAAATCAGAAAAATAATACTATATTTACGGGCAGCACCTGTGGCTCAGTGAGTAGGGCACCGGCTCCATATACTGAGCGTTCAAACCCAGCCCGGCCAAACTGTAACCAAAAAAATAGCTGGGTGTTGTGGCAGGTTCCTGTAGTCCCAGGTACTTGGGAGGCTGAGGCAAGAGAATTGCCTAAGCCCAGTAGTTGGAGGTTGCTGTGAGCTGTGTGATGCCACGGCACTCTACCGAGGGCGATAAAGTGAGACTATCTCTACCAAAAAAAAATACTCTTTACTATTATATCAAAAACATGTGTGGTGCCCGTAGCTCAAAGGAGTAGAGTGCCGGCCCCATATACTGGAGTTGGCAGGTTCAAACCCAGCCCCCAAAAAACGATACTTTTAAATAATAAAATACACTGAAGATGGACATAGCGTTGCTAAGAGAAAGAAGTTGCAAATGTTGAAGCAATATATCTCTTAGTATTCCTTAGTTAAGTTTAAAAATACAAGACCATGTTATTAATTTGGTGTATTGAGTAGAGGGGAAGAAGAATTGAGCTACTTAGCTACTGTACCTAAAACATAACCAAATTAACATACTAATGTTGCTCAAAAAATTTTTTTTAAAGATTAAAAATCTTTAATATCTAAAAATTCATGTTGTATCTTGTCAAATGCTATGTCACAACACAAATGATGTGCTGTGAAGCACAAAATTTATTAGATTTTTCACTCAAATTCAGTTGATTTATTCACCAAATGTAAGACTTCTAAAATATACATTTAATACAATGCAAAAGTTAAATTCAGTTTTTGCAGTTCCTATATGGGTGGTTGAATGGAACAGATTGGTAAATTAAATTAAGAATTAGAAAAGTAGAATGGGGTGGCCCCTGTGGCTCAAAGGGGTAGGGCACTGGCCCCATAAGCTGGAGGTGGTGGGTTCAAACCCAGCCTCGGCCAAAAACTACAAAAAAAAAGAAAAGTAGAATGATTCTTAGTATTTTATTAAACTATGAAGCTTTCTGAGGCAGTTTTGAATTAGCAATTTATATTACTCATGTGTTTTATATTGAACATGATACACTTTATATTTAAGTTTAAAAACAGTTTTACATATTTTTACTGAAATAAAAAAGATCAAGCTTTGCACAGCTATTGAATAACAACCTACATAGTTTCAGTTCTCTAAAATGAAAAATTTTATGTTCTTGTTCAATGGCAACATCAAATTTTTAGAATTTTGCTAGATTTCTTTTTTTAATTTAGAAAGTACATATAAAGCAGTACCCCAGATGAGTTTCAGTTAAAACAAACTATTTCTTGCTTGGGACCTAATACCATCCTGTTACCTAGGATCTCTAGGTGTTATTGCTTGACACTTATTAATTCTAGAGCTATTAAAGTGTATCATATTATAACAGACATAAACCCAGATTAAACCGAAATCTTAGTTCAAAATCAGAACAATTAAAAAAAAATAAGGATCATGTCCATCTTTAAATTTTTATAAAAACAGTCCCTCTAAATAATCATAGCAAAGAGTGTGGCGTGGAGAAGCACAGTGTTTAAAAAGATGCAGAATTTGACTTTTGAATAAACTCAGTCTATCATTAAACCCATAGATTGATAATAAATAAATCAATACTATATGTAAGAAGAGAGTAAATTCTTTATAGCATACCATGGGTATTGTCTTTGTCCTGCTCAAAGTTTTTCACCAATGATATGGACTGACTACATAAAAAAGTGTGGGAGCCATAGCAAAATGTCAAGATAAAAATAATTTGAATTTTAAAAGATTCTCCTAGAGGTCAGGCACAGTTGCTCACTCCTATAATCCCAGCACTTTGGGGAGGCCAAGGTAGGCGGATCACCTGAGCTCCAGAGTTCAGTGTCCAGACTGAGAGTAAGACCCCTTCTGTAAAAATAGCTGGGCATTGTTGGGGGCGCCTGTAGTCCCAGCTATGGAAGCTGAGGCGAGAGATCGTTTGAGCCCAAGAGTGTGAAGTTGCTGTGAGCTATGATGTCATAGCATTCTACCAAGGGTGACAAAGTGAGACTCTCAAATACTAAAGGATCGCCTACGTAGGAATGGTGGCCTAAACCTGAAATAAAATCAAGTATTAATTTCTGCATCAAAAAAAAAAAAAAAAAAAGTCAAAATAGACGAGAGTAGATAGTCAATGTGGGAGAAGATAGGCTAACTTAAAAATTTTAATAATTGGTTCAGCACCCATAGCGCAGTGGTTACAGTGCCAGCCACATACACCAAGGGTGGCAGGTTCAAACCCAGCCCAGGCCAGCGAAGCAACAATGACAACTGCAACAGAAAACTAGGCAGGCATTGTGGTGGGCGCCTGTAGTCTCAGCTGCTTGGGAGGCTAAGGCAAGAGAATTACTTAAGCCCAAGAGTTGGAGGTTGCTGTGACCGCCAGAGCACTCTACCAAGGGTGACATAATAAGACTCCATTTCAAAAAAGAAATTTAATAATTACCAATAGAAACCAGTAATGTGATAGCTTAAAAAAAAAAAAATACTAAATGGTAAGGATAGAAATAGTATGTGGATCAAAGGAAGAAATAATTTTATTGTATTCCATAATAATCACAGTCTGTATTTTTCAAAGTATAATGCTACAACCTTTGTAATGAGTAAGTAGTAACTATTACACAAATGGATAGAGGTAACGTCAAAATTTTCTGAGAAAAGATTTCTTCAAATACTTAAAAGAGTTCACCTCCAAGCCACCTTTCTTTTTCCTAATGATTCCTGTTGCCCACAGTGTGGACTGAAGTTTGATAAGTAAACAGTTGTTCAAATGCCCAACTATTTTAATTTGTAAGAAATTTCAAGGTACATAGAACATCTACAAATTATTTAAACACAGTTTCATAGAGACACCCAGGCGCGGTTGCTCACACCTATAATCCTAGCACTCTGGGAGGGTGGGTGCATTGCTTGAGCTCAGGAGCTTGAGATCTGCCTAACCAAAAGCCAGAGCTTGTCTCTACTAAAAAAAAAAAAAAAAAAAAAAAAAAATAGAAAAACTAGCCGGGTGTCATGGTGTGTACTTGTAATCCCAGCTACTGGGGAGGCCGAGGCAAGAGATTGAGGTTGGTATGAGCTATGATGATGCCACAGTACTCTACTCAGGGTGACAGAATGAGACGCTGTCTCAGAAAAAAATAAACAGTTTCACATAGAGGGTTTGAACATAGAAGAATAGGAGAGGAAAAGACATTTTTGTCTTACTCCTTTGTGTATCATTTTTACAAAATTATAAATTACTCAATATTCATAATTGTCTTGTTCAGTTATCATTCCCAGTGTGTAGAGAAGCTATACATATGTAAGGGAAAGAGGATAAACCAAAGTTGAAGAAGATTGTGAATTTGATAGAATCTGAGTTTATTACAAAATCAAATGTACCACCTTTTTGAATACTTAATGCTTCTCCACTCTACTCCCTACCTCCCTCCTCTGGGGAATAACAACAACAATAACTCTTTTGTTTCTTTTACTCTGTTTGACAAAGATCACATTACCCAGGATGAAAGTCTTAGAATTACATTCTAAGACTTCTACCTATTTTCCCACCTATCACAAATTCCTTTGATTCCATCTTTAGAATGTCTCTCATATTCTTCCCTTTTTGTTTCCTCTGGCCTCTGATGCAGCCCAGTACTCTTTTGCTTACAATAGCTTCTTAAAATTTTTCCTCATTTTAAGATTTTTCTTCCCCTATTGACTGAAGAAATAAATACAAATGCCAAATAAAGCCTATTATGATTTGGCCCATTCTGCCTTTAATACTGTCTTTTACTACTTTTATTCATATCTTGTTTTATCTAAAGATAAAAAGGCAGTAATGCCTTTTATATGCCTTTTCCTCCCCTAGAATGCCTTTTCTTCAGTCTGGTTTTGCTGTTGTTTGTCTAAATTTTACCCATCTCTTAAGGGTAAGTTCAAAATCTGTTCTTCTGGCTTGGCACCTGTGGCTCAGTGGCTAAGGCACCAGCCACATACACCAGACCTGGTGGGTTCTAACCCAGCCCAGGCCTGCCAAAAAACAATGATAACTACACCAAAAAAAAGAAAAATAGCTGGGCGTTGTGGTGGGCGCCTGTAGTCCCAGCTACTTGGGAGGCTGAGGCAAGAGAATCTCTTAAGCCCAAGAGTTTGAGGTTTCTGTGAGCTGTGATGCCACGGCACTCTACCCAGGGTAACATAGTGAGACTCTGTCTCAAAAAAAAAAAAAAAAAAAAAAGAAAAGAAAAAAAATCCATTCTCCACAAAGGCTTTTCCAAGCCCCTCAGCAAGAAAACATTATATGTAGATAACTTATATGTTTCATATCACTTTATTTATTTATATCACTTATTTTTGTCTTACTCCTTTGCATATCATTTCTACAAAATTATAAATTGCTCAATATTCATAATTGACTTGGTCAATTATCATTCCCAGTGTGTAGAGAAGCTATGCATATGTAAGGGAAAGAGTTACGATAAACCAAAGTTGAAGATCTGGCTCTATCAAATGACACGTGTGGCAGGGTATTTTAATTTGAAGACTACAGTCTTCAAAATATGGGAAATTCTACTTACCTTCCAGGGGTAGAAGACTGAAAGAATATTACTTGGCATACAGTAGGAATTCAGTAAATGTTGGACTCTTTTCCTGTTCCTTTCCGCAGTACTTGAAGACAAACTTAGTAAGTAGTGAGAAAATTTAGTAAAGCCCAAAAGCATGGAGAACTTGAACTAAATAGTGTTCAGGAATTGAAAACCGAAGGAATAGCTTTGAAGGAACATTATGAAGCTAAAAGAAACATGACAGGACTTGACATGGAGAAAAATACATGAGATTTGAGCTTGGGAGTAAGTAGAGTTTGGTGGGTGAAAGTTAAAGGTGACTACAGGTTTCTTAGCTTAGCTTACAGTGTTGCCATTTAGAAATGGAAAGTCTGGTATTAAGGTTTGAACCAGGAGGGAAATAATACTCTATTTTAAGATAGCTTGAGCTTTTAGCCAGGCATTGTGGCTGGCGCCTGTGGTCCCACTACTCGGGAGGCTGAGGCAAGAGAATCACCTAAGCCTAGGAGTTGGAGGTTGCTGTGAGCTGTGATGCCACAGCATTCTACCGAGGGCGACAAAGTAAAACTCTGTCTCTTTAAAAAAAAAAAAAAAAAAAAGATAGCTTGAGCTTTTAAATAAGTAGTCCCTAGTAAATTTTTGATCTATACTAAGTTCTGGTTGTCAATGAAAAAGAATACTTACCTGTTCTTATTAAAGATTTTTTTTTTTTTTGGTAGAGACAGAGTCTTACTTTATCACCCTTAGTAGAGTGCTGTGGCGTCACAGCTCACAGCAATCTCCAGCTCTTGGGCTTAGGCGATTCTCTTATCTCAGCTTCCCGAGTAGCTGGGACTACAGGCGCCCGCTACAACACCCAGCTATTTGTTGTTGCTGTTGTTGTTGCTGTTTGGCTGGGGCTGGGTTTGAACTCGCCACCCTTGGTATATGGGGCCAGCGCCCTACTCACTGAGCCACAGGCGCCGCCCCTTATTAAAGATTTTTAATAGAAAAGTCAATATCACCCATCGCCACAGTTTGTGTACATTAATTCTGAATCAAAGGAAGTTCTGAAAACCTTTGCAGTTAACCTTTTTACCTTGCTAACTTTAGAGTCAAATGTAATTACATTCATTTTTTTAAAAAATAGAGAGACACTATATATAATAGAGATACTTTTTAAAGTATTCATTAAGTCCTTTATAAAATATTTCTGGCACATTATCTTGAGCACATAATATGTTATCTTGAGCACATAATATTTTTAGTGAAACCATTGTATTCATTTATTTATTTATTTATTTTTGAGACAGAGTCTCATTATGTCATCTTCCATAGAGTGCTATGGCGTCACAGCTCACAACAACCTCAAACTCTTGGGCTCAAGCGATTCTCTTGCCTCAACCTCCCAAGTAGCTGGGACTACAGGAGCCTGCCACAACGGCCAGCTTTTTTTTTTGTTGTTTTAGCAGGCCTGGGCCAAGTTTGAACTCACGCATGTGGCCAGCCCTATCCACTGTGCTACAGGCACCCAGCCTAGGGAACCATTTTAATTTATACACCGGTACTAAAATTAAGCTTAGTTTGAAGATACTTGTATAACTTAAGTTTTAATTGTAAAGTCATGTATGCTTTTTTTTTTTTTTTTTTGGGCCGGGGCTAGGTTTGAACCTACCACCTCCGGCATATGTGGCCGGTGCCCTACTCCTTTGAGCCACAGGCGCTACCCGTCATATATGCTTTTTGCAGAAATTAAAACGTAGACATGTACAGAGAGCAGCATGTTAAATGTTCTCTTCTACTCATTCCCTAACCCCATTTCCCAAGCCCCCTTAAGTTTAGTGTGTATCTTTTCAGAATTTTAAATACTGAGCTAACACCCAAGATCAGCATTGCCTTTTAGAAATGGGACTGTCAAATAGACTCATGTGAATCAATAGCATTAGTCATTACCAAGGTTTACTTAATTATTGTAAGAATACAGGCAATCAAGAGACTCAAATGAAGCAGAGAGGTGTTCTAGTACATGAAAATAGCTCCTCAAACCATGTTTCTCACCTTGGATGTGTATCTCTGGCCCAGGATAATAGTTAAAATTTCTAAGTGAGATTCATAGGATCACCTCACACAGTAAGAATGTTTAAATTGTGAATCATCTCCATGTTATGTATAACTTAATGTGGCATTCTTCAGGGAGATATGCCTCATACATTCTGGATTTATTTGCTGTATAGTTAATCCTTAGCCAAGGACATCTCGCTATGGGCATTTTAGAGATAGTCTTTTCCTCCTAGCAAATATCATTAGGCTCAACAGGAACATACAAGCTTAAACATAAAAATAAATGAAAATATGTATCAGTAGGCCCTTTACTAAACCGTCCAGATGTCATCTGCCTTCTTCCCTGTCTCTCTTCCTCAGGAAAGGAAATGAATAGATGAGATGCTAGCTGCATTAATTCTGTCCTTGCAATAAATACATATGTATATAGTATACTTACTCTGGGGTTGTAAATGTTATTTATACTAAAATTGAATTTTATGATTGATCAATTGATTATACACATATACAAAGTGTTCTACATCGTTTTTTCCCCCCCTTAATATACAATGGACATTTCTCCATGTTAGGACATGGTTCTAACTTAGTTATTTAAACAGCTGCATAGAAGTACAATTTTGATGTTACTTGATTGGCATTCTATTTATAAACTGGTAAACTTCTATAAAAATAAATTTTAGTTGTTAGGAACTTTAGTTTCAAGTGTAATTCTCGACTACAATTGTAGGGAATTTGGCATATATTATTATAGTGAGAAATACGTTTAGCAAAAGTTGTAGAAGTTAATATGTGAATATGACTGTAGATTTGAAGAGCTTGTCTGAACTTCATTCAGTGAAATTTGAGTGGTTGTATTTGTACCAACTTAAGGAGGTTGCCTACCACAGGTAAAAATGGTTTGTGGTCCCTCCATGCGATTATCATATAACATCAGTGGTATATCTAGAATCAATGACTATTTTAAAATGCATTTCTTACTGTTGTTCACTTTGAAACATAAAATGCCGAGACTAGATTTCTTTCTTTTCTTTTTTTTTTTTTTAAGACAGAGTCTCAAGCTGTCACCCTGGGTAGAGTGCTGTAGTATCATAGCTCACAGCAACCTCATATGTATGTGGCTGGTGCCCTAGCTGCTTGAGCTATAGACGCCGAGCCAAGACTAGATTTCTAGAAGTCCAACTTTTCTAGAGGCTTCTATTTCTAGAAGTCCAGCTTTTCTGTATTGGTACCACAGATCATTTCCATAAAGTCCAGGCTAGTTACTGGATACCCTAGTAACTTTTCCTTTAGAATAGTATTTTCTAAACTAAAAATATGTTACCATATTAAAGTCTTAATAAATTTATTAAGATTAATATTATTTCATATTAAATTTGCCATTTTATTTTATTCTGAAATAAGGTCTCATCCTTTTGCCCAGGCTGGAATGCAGTAGTATGATCATAGCTCACTGTAACCTCAAACTCCTGGGCTCAAGTGAATCTCCCACTTCATTCAGCCTCCTGAGTAGGTAGGACTACAGACCTGGCCAGCTAATGATTTTAATTTTTGTAGAAATGAGGTCTTGCTATATGTTGCCCAGGCTGGTCTTAAACTCCTGACCTCAAATGATCCTCCTTTTTTGGCCTCCTAAAATGCTGGGATTATAGGTATAGGCCATTACAACTGCCAAAATTGCTTTTTTTTTTTTTTTTTTCACTATGTTGCCCTTGGTAGATTGCCGTGTCGTAACAGGTCACAGCAACCTCAAACTCTTGGGCTTAAGCAATTCTCTTGCCTCAACCTCCCAAGTAGCTGGGACTACATGCACCTGTCACAACGCCAGGCAATTTTTTTTGTAGTTGTCATTGTTGTTTGGCAGGCCCTGGGACGGGTTCGAACCTGCCAGCCCCTGTGTATGTAGCTGGTGCTCTAGCCACTGAGCTATAGGCACTGAGCCCAAAATTGCCATTTTAATGAGCAAAAAAGTTATTACTATAAGCTTGCCAGCACTCAGGAAATTAAGATTTGAGAAGTTATATGAAATGATACTATTTAAAGATTGAAAATATTGCCTTAAATGTTTAATATAATATAATCTCCCCCTTTTTTATTTATAGATACTACAATTGAATGAAGAAAGATTGAGCTTTTTATAAGAAGTTCAAAGACGTCTATGGTGTAGTGTTCAGTTTGAATAACAAAGGATTTCACATTATGAGAGTCCCAAGCTGTCACCTTGGGTAGAGTGCCATGGCGTCACAGCTCATAGCAAACTTCCCAATTAGTTCATAGTCTCACTATTGGGGAAAGTTCATGCTGAATAACTGAGTGAATATGATTGGATTTCTCCACCAAGTTCTCAGCCTGATAAGGGTAAGTTTCCATTCACCTCTTTATTTGTATTTATGCTATCTGTGGGACTGGCTTCTTGCAAATAGCATGATGTCTTTGAGGATCATCTTATGTTACACCATGTATCTGTATTTCATTCCTTTTTACTGCTGAATAATGTTATGTTGTATAGCATAATGTCTTGGAGGATCATCTTACGTTATAACATGTATCTGTAGTTCATTCCTTTTTACTGCTGAATGTTATGTTGTATAAATATACTACATTTTATTTATTTATTTATTTATTTATTTATCAATTGATGGACATTGGTTTGCTATTTCTACTTTATAGCTATAATAAATAGTGTATTGTGAACAAATTTTGTGCCGAAAAAAACTCGGCTTATATTCAAGTATATGCGGTAATAATAAAGTATATAATTTGGATAGATTTATATGTTCATAAAATGATCACCACAATCAAGATTGTAAATGTACACCCAAAGAGTTTGAGTTTGCTGTGAGCTATGAAGCCATGGCATTCTACCAAGAGTGACAGAGTGAAACTCTGTCTCAAGTAAATAAATAAATAAAATGTCAGTTAAAATATTTTGCCCACATTTAAGCAAGTATTTGTTACTATTGTTCTGATCAGAATTTTCATACTATTTAAGTTGAATAGGAGCTTAGTTTTCTAACTTACCAAATTCGGCTTTATTTAGATTTTTAAATCTCAAATTTCTAGAAAAAACAGCTGATCATTACTAGAGTGCTATTTCAGGCTTATTTGTTTCTGTTAAAGGGAAGAAATGTTCTCTTGTATACTGGATATGCTGCCTCCTAATTTTTAGAGCTAAAATATATCACCAAAAATATCTAGGGCATTATTACCTCATAGTAAGTACATTTTCTGTTATATTTGTACTTATGCAGGATTTGATATAGGGGAAAGAAAGAGAACTAGGGACAGTGCTTCCCATTCCCCCCAAAAAGAATCAAACAAGAAACAAAAGCTGTAGTCTATCTACTTTTAAACTTTTCTGAAACTTTTCTCTACATCAGTCCTATCCCCTCTCGGCATTCACCTCTATTTCTTCCCTTAAGCCTCTGACCAGGACAGAGAGAACAAACCAGAAGGCATTCTAGAATGCTTTTTTTACCAATCAGAAGTAGTGGAATGAAATCTAAGCCCTATACAGAAGATACAAACTCTGTTCCTTCATCTTCCCTTAAGTAGTTTTCATCTTATAGCTGAATTTCTAATTTCTATCATCCCCCTAGTCATTTTACAAACATCCTTTTATTATTAAGCCAAATAGTATTCTAGTCAGGTGAGTATAAATGTTTTATTTTATTTTGTTGGAGTAAACTAAACATTTTTAAAATCCAATTCTCGGCTGGGCATGGTGGCTTACACCTATAATCTCAACACTGTGGGAGGCTGAGGCGGATGGACTGCTTGAGTTCACAGGTCTGAGACCAGCCTGAGCAAGAGCGAGACCCCATAGCCAGGCGTTGTGGCTGGCACCTATAGTCCCAACTGCTTGGGAGGCTGAGGCAAGAGAATCACTTGAGCCCAAAAGTTTGAGGTTGCTATGAGGTAGGACAGCATGACACTCTACTGAAGGTGACAAAGTGAGACTCTGTCTCAAAAACTAAATCCAATTCTCTATGGTTCTATCGCTTCTCTTAGAAAACAATATTCAGGCCAGGCATGGTGGCTTACATATGTAATCATAGCACTCTGGAAGGCTGAGGCAAATGGATTGCCTGAGCTCATGGGTGCAAGACCAACCTGACCATGAGTGAGACCTCGTGTCTAAAATAAAGCCGGGTGTTGTGGCAGGCACCTCCAGTCCCAGCTATTCAAGAGAATTGCTTAAGCCCAAGACTTTGACGTTGCTTTGAGCTGTGATGTGACAAAGTGAGACTCTGTTTCAAAAAAAAAAAAAGAAAAACAATAGTAAACTGATTAATTAGAACTTTATTTATTTATGTATTTATTTATTTATTTTTGGAGACAGTCTCACTCCATCACTATGGGTAGAGTGCTGCGGCATCATCATAGTTCACAACAACCTCAAACGCTTGGGCTCAAGTGGTCCTCCTGCCTTAGCCTCCCAAGTAGCTGGGACTACAGGCACCCCACACATACACACACACTCCTGGCTAATTTTTCTAGTTTAAGCAGCAATGGGGTCTCGCTCTTGCTCAGGCTGGTCTCAAACTCCTGAGCACAAACATTCCACCCATCTTGGTCTCCCAAAGTGCTAGGATTACAGGGGTGAGCCACTGTGCCCAGCCTTGATTAATCAGAACTTTAGGAGTCACTTGGATGTTCAGATCAGGTCACCTAATATACATGTGTGGTTCTTATCTGCATATCCTTCCAATAGGTCTTACATACCGTATATACTCGAGTATAAGCCGAGTTTGTTCCGGCACAAAATTTATGCCGGGTTTTGGGGCACAAATTTTGTGCTGGAAAAAACTCGGCTTATACTCGAGTATATACGGTATTTGAGTCCTACAACGGCATCCCAAATGCCCTCTTCCTCCCACTTCTGAGAGTTACTTATGAGTAGCTTAGGAGGTATTTAACCATCCTGATGCATATACTATCAGTATGTTTAGCTTTTATGCTCAAGTATGTTTTTAATTCATTTGAGCTCCTTTGTTTTTTGAAGTTCTTTTCAAGCAAAGGAAATATTCAGAACAAAATAATCTAGCAAGAATTTCCTCACATTTTCTCCGCAGAGAATCCCTTTTTGTCAACCTTATGAAGCACTCAAAGAAGACATACGACTCTTTTCAATATGAACTTGAAGATTATATTAAAGTACAGAAAGCCAGAGGCTTAGAGCCAAAAACTTGTTTCAGAAAGATGAGAGAGGACTATTTGGAAACCTATGGGTACAGAGAAGAGGTTGATTCCAGACCCATGTATAGAATGTTTGATCAAAGACTCCCATCTGAAACCATCCAGACCTACCCAAGATCATGCAATATTTCACAAACAGTGGAAAATCGGTTACCTCAGTGGTTACCGGCTCGTGATAGCAGGCTGAGACTAGACTCTCTGAGCTATTATCAATTCACCAGGGACTGTTTCTCAGAAAAACCAGTACCCCTGAACTTTAGTCAGCAGGAATATAATCGTGACTCATACAGTGTAAAATCTGGAGTTCACAAGTACCTCTCCTCAGATAACAGTACCAGTACTCATCAAGCCAGTCACAAACAAATACATCAGAAAAGGAAAAGGCATGCAGAGGAAGGCAGAGAAAAATCAAAGGAGGAACAGCCCAAGCGTAAGAGGAAAAGAAGTTTTGAGGAAATTGATTTAGATAAACTCAAGAGCATTGAAAGAAAGAAAACAGAGGTGGAAACAGAAACTGTACAAGTCAGTACAGAAAAGCTTAAAAATCGAAAGGAGAAAAAAAGCCGAGATGTAGCCTCCAAGAAAGAGGAACGTAAGCATAGAAAAGAGAAAAAGGAACAAGGCAAAGAAAGGACAGAGGAGGAAATGCTTTGGGACCAGTCTATCCTTGGATTTTGAAGCTTTTTAGTTCGTTTTCCCAAAGCTAAATTGAAAAAAATAGTACAGGAACTTGGTTTTATGATGTTCACGTTTATATCACTTTTCTTATGTGAACAGGTACTTTAACACATAACAAAAACTAAATGAACAGAAAGTATTTAGTATGCTTACTCTCCAACACAGAAATTACTTTTCCTCATTTTCTAAAGCATTATTACACTTTACTTACATACAACGTAATTTTCCTTAATGAGAGTGGTTCTGCTTTTATTCATCAAGTTGCTTTAATGGCAGATTTATTTTCCCTTCAGAGGTTATTTTAAATTGGAGGATTAATAGACTTGGAGGATCTATTTGTTGATTAGGTGTGTTAGTTTTGAATTGGCTATTTTTATGTTCATTGGTTTTCTCTATGAAGCAATTTATTTTTTTCCTTTGTTAGATCTCACTTGCAGTGTATTTTCTAGGTTGGAAAGTGGAAAATGAAACACATTACAATAATAATAAACTTAAGTTACATATAGTTTTAAAAGTTTCAAAGAATCTTGATACAAAATCAGTTTATATTCTGGAAATATTTATAATAAAGTGTTCTAATTTCTACATGTTGTTCAGTGTCAGTGATCTGTTCCCATTCAGCAATCATTTTCTCTTGGAGGGGAAAAGCAATAACAGGGCAGTTTGTACTTAAGAGTCAAGATCTTAAAGTTATAAAAATTCCTAATCTATTATATCTTGCTTATTCATATTTGAAAACATTTCTTCAGATAGAACCTGACCACAATTTTTTTCAGATAAGTGAAACTGAAGAGAGAGGGGTTTATAAGAAATAAAATGCAGGTTTGGCGCCTATGGCTCAAGCGGCTGAGGTGCCAGCCACATACATCTGAGCTGGTGGGTTGAAATTCAGCCCGGGCCCGCCAAACAACAATGATGGCTGCAACCAAAAAATAGCTGGGCATTGTGGTGGGCGCCTCTAATCCCAGCTACTTGGGAGGAGATAAGCTTGCGCCCAGGAGTTGGAGGTTGTGAGCTGTGACGCCATGGCACTCTACCCAGGGTGACAGCTTGAAGCTCTGTCTCAAAAATAAATAAATAAATAAATAAATAAATAAATAAATAAATAAATAAATAAAATGCAACTAGATTGTTCTGTCCTGACCAGTGTTCTCATTGCAGTAATCTTTTTTTTTTTTTTATGATAAGCATATCAAGTATTTGAACATCACTATTTTGTTGTAGAAAGAGTGATGGGGGCTGGGCACGGTGGCTCGCGCCTGTAATCCTAGCATTCTGGGAGGCCAGCACCGTGGATCCTTTGAGCTCAGGAGTTTGAGACCAGGCTGAGCAAAAGGGAGACCCTGTCTAAAAATAGCCAAGTGTTGTGGCAAGTGCCTGTAGTCCCAAATACTCTGGAGGCTGAGACAAGAGAATCACTTGAGCTCAGGAGTTTGAGGATACTGTAAGCTACATGATGCTATGGCACTCTACCAAGGGTGACAAAATGAGACTATGTTGCAAAAAAAAAAAAAAAAAAAGAATGATGGCCTGGGGATCTGAATCGGGATTCTGGTCTCAGCTGTGTCATCAAGTTATGTGACTTTGAGGGGGGTCACTTCATTACCCTCATGAAATATGACTAAGAAGACTTACCTCTAGGCTGGGCGTGATGGTTCACATCTGTAATCCTAGCACTCTGGGAGGCCAAGGCAGATGGATTGCTTGAGCTCACAAGATTGAGACCAGCCTGACCCAGAGTGGATTGATTGCTTGAGCTCACAGGTTCGAGACCAGCCTGAGCCAGAGCAAGACCTCATCTCTAAAAACAGCCGGATATTGTGGCACCTGTAGTCCCAGCTACTGGGGAGGCTGAGATGAGAATCGCTTGAGCCCAAGAGTTTTAGATTACAAGCTATGATGTCACAGCACTCTACAGAGGGCAACAAAGTGCAACTTGGTCTCAAAAAAGACTTACCTCTAAACATGTTTAGGATAACAAGAGTCTATAATACGGGCTTGGCACCTGTAGCACAGTGGTTATGGTGCTGGCCACATGCATTAAGGGTGACAGGTTCGAACCTGGCCTGAGCTAGCTAAACAACTACAACAACAAAAAATAGTCGGGCGTTGTGGCAGGCACCTGTTGTCCCAGCTACTTGGGGAGGCTGAGGCAAGAGAATTACTTAAGCTTAAGAGTTAGAGGTTGCTGTGAGCTATGATGTCACAGCTCTCTGCCGAGGGGGACATAATGAGACTCAATGTCACACACACAAAAAAAAGATACTATAATATGAACCGTGTTGTGTTACATGTCTATTATAATTCTTAACTTAAAAATTATTTTGTTAAAATTATTTTTACCACAATAGGAAAAAAGAAATGGAAATTCACAAACCAAAGTTATCTGCCCTTCTCATTTTTTATTCTAAAATAGAACATTCAGCCTGGAAAGATAAATGCTTGATAAAATCATTATTATTAAAGCTTTTATTCACATGCCTATGCTCTGACTCTTCCCATCTGTGATTACTAATTTTATATGTCAATTCGATTAGGCTAAAGGATGCCCAGATGGCTAGTAAAACATTACTGGGTGTGTCTATGAGGTGTTTCCAGAAGGGAGTAGCATTTGAATTTGTGAACTGATTAAGGTACATGGCCTTTCCCAGTTTGAGTGGGCATTATCCAATCTGTTGAGGATTCAAATAGAACAAAAAGGCAAAGAAGGGCAAATTTGCTATCTCTTTTTTTTGCTAAGACATCCATCTTCTCCTTACCTTGGACATTGGTGCTTCTGGCCTTCACATTTGGACCAGGACTTACACCGTCAGCCCCACCCCTACTCCTTTCAACCCCCAGTTCTCAGGCCTTCAGACTATACTGAATTACATCACAGACTTTCCTGGTTCTCTGGCTCACAAACCGCAGATCATGGGAACTTTTCATGTGTGCCATTTCCCATTTTGTATATGCATAAGACACATACACTATTCTGTTTCTCTGGAAACCTCTAATACACCACAGCTCTAAGGCAGTGGTTCTCAACCTTCTTAATGCTGTAGCCCTTTAATACAGTTCATGTGGGTCATGACCCACAGGTTGAGAACCACTGTTCTAGGAAAAGAAGAGGGGCTATTAGAATCTACCATGGAATCACCAAGAATATTCCACTATTCCATTTTCTTGATTATATTTAATTCTATCAAGAAGGAAATAAACTTAGTGATATATTTGCCTACAGACAAAACATGTAATAGTATTTCTTTTCTTTCTTTTTTTGAGATAGTCTCATTATGTCGCTCTTGGTAGAGTGCTATGGTGTCACAGCTCACAGCAACCTCCAGCTCTTGGGCTTGGGTGATTCTCTTGCCTCAGCCTCCTGAGTAGCTGGGACTACAGTCATCTGCCACAATGCCCAGCTATTTTTTTTGTTGCAGTTGGCCAGGGCTGGGTTCAAACCTGCCACCCTTGGTATATAGGGCTGGCGCCCTACTCACTGAGCCACAGGTGCTGCCTGTAATAGTATTTCTTGCTATTTGGACAAAATGATGAATAGGAGCTAAAGAATAATTTGATTAGATTTATAATTGGCTGTGTGACTAGACTCAAAGTGAGAGACTAGATCCCCAAATCAACTTCTTTTTGACAGAGTGAGATTACTTAGTGCTATGATATCACACCTCTCTTTCTAACATGTCTAGTCTAATGGAAAAAGAGAACCAAAGTAGAGCATAAGTAAGTTGTAAATGATCAGTCACAAAGAGTGTCTTTTCTCTGAAAACCTCAAGGCGCAGTATAGGCTTTTTTAATGGATACTACAAAACAAAGTCAGCTGAATTTTCAGCATTTTTAGAGGTGACAAAGTTCTTTCTCAGAGGTTATTTTCAGTCTGATGCTTGGAGAGAACTGCAGTTTTTTTGTTTTGTTTTGTTTTTTGAGACAGTCTCACTTTGTCGCCTTGGGTAGAGTGCTATAATGTCATAACTCACAGCAACCTCAAACTCTTTGGCTCAAGCGATCCTCTTGCCTCAGCCTCCAGAGTAGCTGGGACTACAGTCATGTGCCACAGCACCTGGCTGTTGTTTAGAGATGGGGGTCTCACGCTTGCTCAAGCTGATCTCAAAATCCTGAACTCAGATGACCCACCTGCCTCAGCCTCCCCACGTGGTAGGCTTACAGGCATGAGCCACTGCTCCTGGCTATTAAAACTGCAGTTGACCCTTAAACAACATGGGTTTGAACTCCACAGGTACTTTTTTTTTTTTTTTTGGGCCAGGGCTGGATTTGAACCCACCACCGCCAGTATATGGGGCTGTGTGTCCTACTCCTTTGAGCCACAGGTGCCACCCACCACAGGTACATTTTTGCATGGACTTTTTTCCTCCTCTGCCACTTTTGAGACAGCAAGACCAATCTGTTTCTCCTCTTAGCCTAATCTACATGTAAACAACCAGGATGAAGATCTTTATGATGATCCACTTCCACTTAATGAATAGTAAATATATTTTCTCTTATGACTTTAATATTTTTCCTCTTGCTTTATTATAAGACTATAATATTAAATATATGTGATATACAAAATATATGTTAATCAAATGTTTATATTATTGGTAAGGCTTCTAGTCGACACTAGACTATTAGTAAAGTTTTGTGGGAGTCAAAAATTAAACATAGATGGCTCAGCGCCTGTGGCTGAAGTGGCTGAAGCGCCAGCCACATACACATGAGCTGGTAGGTTCGAATCTGGCCCTGCCCACCAAACAATGACAGCTGCAACCAAAAAATAGCTGGGCGTTGTGGTGGATGCCTGTAGTCCCAGCTACTTAGGAGGTGGAGGCAGAAGAATCATTTGAGTCCAGGAGCTGGAGGTTGCTGTGAGCTGTGACGTCATGGCACTCTACCCAGGGCGATAGCTTGAGGCTCTGTCTCAAAGAAAAAAAATATTATACACAGATTTTTGACTATCGGGGAGTTCATGCCCCTAACTCCCACAATGTTCAAAGGTCAACTGTGTAAGAATATTCAGTAAGATACAAAGGTACTGTGATTTCTTTAAAATGATTTTAAAGGGTGGGGCCTATGGCTCAGTGAGTAAGGGCTCCAGTCCTATATACCTAGGGTGACGGGTTCGAACCCATCCCTGGCCAAACTGCAACAACAACAACAACAAAAAAAATAGCCAGGCATTCTGGGGGGCACCTGTAGTCCCAGCTACTTGGGAGGCTGAGGCAAGAGAATCGCCCAAGCCCAGGAGTTGGAGGTTGCTGTGAGCAGTGACACTACAGCACTCTACCAAGGATGATGGAGTGAGTCTCTGCCTCTAAAAAAAAAAAAATTATTATAGCCTCAGCACCTGTGGCTCAAGTGGCTAAGGCGCCAGCCATATACACCTGAGCTGGCGGGTTTGAATCCAGCCCGGACCCACCAAACAACAATTACGGCTGCAACCAAAAAATAGCTGGGTGTTGTGGAAGGTGCCTGTAGTCCCAGCTACTTGGGAGGCAGAGGCAGGAGAATAGCTTGAGCCCAGGTGTTGGAGGTTGCTGTGAGCTGTGATGCCACAGCACTGTACCCAAAAAAAAAAAAAAAAAAAAGATTATAAAATAAATGCCAATTTTCAATGGTTAGCAGAATATGGCAGCACCTATAGCTCAATTGGCAAGGGTGCCAGCCACATACACCTAGGTGGCGGGTTCGACCCCTGCCCAGGTCTGCAAAGCAACAATGACAGCTGCAACCAAAAAATGGCCAGGTATTATGGTGGACGCCTGTAGTCCCAGCTCTTGGGAGGCTGAGGCAAGAGGATCGCTTAAGCCCAAGAGTTTGAGGTTGCTGTGAGCTGTGACGTCACAGCACTTTACCCAGGGTGACAGCTTGAGACTCTGTCTCAAAAAAAAAAAAAAAAGAAAGAAAGAAAGAAAGTCATTGTGAAAAATTAGAACAAAAAGGCTTGGCACCTATAGCTCAGCAGCTAGGGTGTCAGCCACATACACCAGAGTTGGTGGGTTCAAATCCACCCTGGGCCTGCCAAACAACGACAACTGCAACCAAAAAAATAGCTGGGCATTGTGGCGGGCATCTGTGGTCCCAGCTGCTTGGGAGGCTGAGGCAAGAGAATTGCTTAGGCCCAAGAATTTGAGGTTGCTGTGAGCTGTGGCACCACAGCACTCTACCCAGGGCAACAGCTTGAGGCTCTTGTCTTAAAAAAAAAAGGGGGGGGAGTACCTGTGGCTCAGTGAGTAAGGCGCCGGCCCCATATACCACAGGTGGTGAGTTCAAACCCAGCCCTGGCCAAACTGCAACAACAACAAAAAAAAAAATAGCCAGGCGTTGTGGCGGACACCTGTAGTCCCAGCTACTCAGGAGGCTGAGGCAAGAGAATCGCCTAAGCCCAAGAGTTGGAGGTTGCTGTGAGCTGTGATCCCACTGCACTCTACTGAGGGCTACAAAGTGAAACTCTGTCTTTTAAAAAAAAAGGAACAAAAAAATGGAATTGATGGTCATAATGTGAATGAACAAATAATGAGAGCTACATATCCGCATTGTGCCAGGAAGGAACCTGAGAAAAACAATGAGAACATAGGCTGTCTTCCATAGACAGCTTGCAGACCAGCAGAGGAAGTCAATCACTCACAGGGCACTAGCCAGTCAGGCTGGAAAGGACTCCACAGCAGCACCAAAGGATGATGGCTTCACTAACTAGAGACACATAATCCGCATCTACAAAGGATCAATCCTATGCTGAGTGAAGAAGGATGGGGAAATGTGTTCCAGGCAGCCGTACCATCATATCCAAAGATCCATAAGCAAGAAAACAGTTGCATATTTTGGCAAACTTGAATTTTCTCTTAGTGACTATGTAAGGAGTCACCAGGGCTTAGCTGAGAAGAAAGGAGTTCTTGTGTAATCCACATTAAGGAACTTGGATTTGTCCTGGTGAGGATTTATCCTTGGTTTTCTTTCAGAAAGACTACTTCCTACAGACCCAAATGCTGCTCACCACAGTCATCCAAACCTTTTTTGGCTTTATTCTAGATTCAAGGGTTTGACTGGGTGGACTTGAATGCCTGACAGCCAGAGCTGCAGGCTATGGAGAATATGAGGAGGGCCCATGAGAGAGTGGATCAGAGGAAGTTTGAGAAACCGTGGAGGAGTCCAGGGGGAGTTTTCGTTATAACAGGGAAGGATGACTGTGTCATCCAAGACACTAGGCAGTGTCCCCAAGAGCTCTGATTGAAGGACTTCTGCCTGAAGATTTGGGTGAACAGGATGAAGGCAGTAGAGAGGCCACTCCTGAAACAACTCCATTGTGTGCACCGTGTAATTTATGACATGAAACTTGAAGTTTGAGGGTTAGGGTGGGGAAACCGAAAGCAGAAAGATACGGCAGAAGGCCACTTTAGGGTTCCAGCAAAAGACACAGTTGGTGTGAGCCAGGTAGAGGAGTGAAGTGGAGGGAACAGCAAAGCTCATGCCCACATTTCTTGCTTGGACCATCAAGCAAGATGGTCCATCAAGTGGTGTTGGTCTCCAACATGGAGAATTCAAGAGGTGGTGGAAGGAGTAAATTGGTTGAAAACAGTTCAATTTTGGTGTATTGACTTTTAACTGTTAAACATCCCAGTGAAGGTGACCAGCAAGGAGACATTTGAGTCTGGAACTTAAGAGGGATCTGGGATGGAGAAGAAGTTTTGGGAGTCACTTGCATAGAGATATAATTCAAGTTATGAGAGTAAGTGATGCCCAGGAATAAAATCTAGTGTAGGAAGAAAATCTAGCAATGGATATAACCTACAGAGCACCAATATTTAAGAGGAAAAAAGAACTACAAAAGGACACAGTTTAAATGGCCAGAAAATTAAGAACAAGTACATGTGTGTGATGTCACAGTAACACAATAAAGGAGCATTTCAAGAAAAGGAAGTTCAGCATCTTGTTTTTTTTTTCCCCTTTTGGCTATAGAACATTTATATATTGGGAAACAAAATTTGAGGTATAAGAAGCTGACCTTAACATGTCTTAGTTAAGGAAAATCAGAGCTAAAACATCTCCTCTGGACTTAACACAGCAGGTCTTTTCAGTAGCTTTTTCCCTTCTATTTTGTACTTCTCTTGACAGTGAGAACCCCAGCTTTTTTTTTATTATACATTATATCCAATATGTGTGTACTATTGCCTCACCACGTTGCCTGCCCTCATATCTCACTGGACCCCAAATAGCAAAGAAGAAAGGAAGGAGGGAAAGAGAATAGGTGACACATTTTACTTTTTTTTTTTTTTTGAGAGTCTTAAGCTGTTGCCCTGGGTAGGGTGCTATGGCATCACAGCTCACAGCAACCTCAAACTCTTGGGCTTAAGCGATTCTCTTGCCTCAGCCTCCCAAGCAGCTGGTACTACAGGCACCTGCTGCAACGTCCAGTTATTTTTTTTGTTTTTGTCCAGTTTTCATTGTTGTTTAGCTGGCTCAGGCCAGGTTTGAACCCACCACTCTCGGTGCATGTGGCTAGCACCATAACCACTGTGCTCTGTGCGCTGAACTGACACATTTTACTTTTTTTTTTTTTTTTTTTGGCTGGGACTGGGTTTGAACCCACCACCTCCAGCATTATGGGGCTGGCGCCTTACTCCTTTGAATCACAGGGCCGCCCCACATTTTACTTTAAACTAGTGACCACAAACCTCCAATATATTAAGTTTCTCTAATAAATTTCCCACTCTCAGAGAGGTCTATTTTATATTCTTCCCTCTCTCTTCAAGACTTCCCCCTTCCTGGTGCCTCCACAGAGACCCTTTTACTCTCACCTAATGGCCTCACTTAACATTTCAGGGACAAAACAGAGGCCTTGGCTGGACTCAAATGGCTCACACCTGTAATCCCAGCACTTGGGAGGCGGAGGCAGGTGGATTGCCTGAGCTCACAGGTTCAAGGCCAGCTTGAGCCAGAGCGAGACCCCTTCTAAAAAATAGGCAGGTGTTCTGGCAGGCATCTGTAGTCCCAGCTACTTGGGAGGTTGAGGCAAGAGGATCACTTGAACCCAAGAGTTTGAGGTTGCTGTGAGCTAAGACACCATGGTACTCTACCAAGGGTGACCAAGTGAGACTGTCTCAACAACAACAACAAAACAGATGCCTTCAGAGGGGATCTTACTCATTGTCCTACCGCTGGCTCTATAATCTTCCTTCAATACTCTGCATTTTCTGTCTGTCCTCCTGTTACAGTGAAGACGTCCATGCTTTCATTAGAGACAGTTCCTCCCTTGTAGCTAGGATTCCACATGCTTTTTACCTTTTCGAGGACTTCCTCTTTCTCCTGCATCATGAATCTCTCTTTACTGGATTATTCCATCAATAGGCAAACATGTTTCTGTCTCCCCTTCTAAAACTAGAAATAGCAAATACTGCCTTTGTTAGATGAAGAGGGTCTGGCCTCCTGCCACTGTCAGCAGAGGTGTATGCAGAGGTGGGGACTTTATTCGTCAAAAGGCCTGGATTCTGGGGATCAGTGAGAGTAGCCTCTCTACAACTGTTCTGTTCTTCCATTACCAAAATTACACTTTAATACATAAGTTCAAAGCAAAGACCACACCAACCCCTATTCCAAATAGTAATCAGTATAACTCAATAACCTATTACAACATTCTAGTTCAAAAGTTAATCTCCTAGGCTCGGCGCCTATGGCTCAAGCGGCTAAGGCGCCAGCCACATACACCTGAGCTGGCAGGTTCGAATCCAGCCCAGGCCCGCCAAACAATGACAGCTGCAACCAAAAAATAGCTGGGCGTTGTGGCAGGCGCCTGTAGTCCCAGCTACATGGGAGGCATAGGCTGGAGAATCGCTTGAGCCCAGGAGTTGGGGATTACTGTGAGCTGTGATGCTACGGCACTCTACCCCGGGCGACAGCTTGAGGCTATGTCTCAAAAAAAAAAAAAAAAGTTAATCTCCTAAATCAATCCACCTAAACTACTCAAGATAGACATCGTTAGGATGGGAGCTAAATTTACAAAACAGTAAGAGTGATGGTGAAGATCAGGCAGGACTTAAACCAACCAGACCCGCTGTGTCATGTCCGCCCTAGCCTGACAGACTCCATCTTATTCTCTCTACATATGCTGTCACCTTGACCTCCTAAACTCCTTTCAGCTATCTCCTTTCTATTTCATATCAAAACTAACTAGCTACATTTCCTCATCTTCTGCTTTCTCCTTGACTAATCTGGTTTGTCTTCCTATCACTCCTCTGAAGTTGTTCTTATTGAGGTCCTCAAGTGACCTCCATTTTGACAAATCCAGTGGATTTTTTTTTTTTTTTTTTTTTTTGCAGTTTTGGGCTGGGGCTGGGTTTGAACCCGCCACCTCTGGTACATGGGGCCAGCGCCCTACTCCTTTGAGCCACAGGTGCTGCCCCCAGTATATATTTTTTGTTAATATTCAAGACAGTCTTTCAGAAGCTTCCATCTAGTTGCCAAGTCCCTCTTATGCTCTTGCCTCACATCCTCCTGATTTTTCCCACCTTAGCAGCTCCTCTTGCTCGTGGTTGTCATTCCTGGTTCCTCCCCCATATACCTCTAAATGTCTCACATATGAGATCTAACACTTAAGTTCCAGTAGGAAGGCATCCTAAAAAAAGTGTTACATACCACATTGCTGAACATCACTATAGTTACCCTTGAAGTACTCTCCTCGGAAAGCTATGCACCAACCTCAGAGCCTAATCCGCCCTTCAAAGCAATTTTGGAACTCTTTTTCTAGAATGGCCATCAAAGCTATTGACGCATAGCACAGAAAAACATGCAATAACAGGCTTGGCATCTATAGCTCAGCAGCTAGGGTGCCAGCCACACACACCAGGGTTGACGGATTTGAACCCAGCCCTGGCCTGCTAAACAAAAATGACAACTACAACAAAAGAATAGCCGGGCATTATGTCAGGCATCTGTAGTCCCAGCTACTCGGGAGGCTGAGGCAAGAGAATCACCCAAGCCCTAGAGTTTGAGGTTGCTGTGAGCTGTGACACCACAGCTCTCTACCAAGAGCAACATAATGAGACTCTGTCTCAAAAAAAAAAAGAAAAAAAAAATGCAACAACAATAATGAATGCCACTCAGCAAGACACTGCCACAGGTTCACAAGAACACCAGATATGAGACACCAATAAACCAAGGTTGTTAAACAAACTTTATTGAGTTGTTTGCACAGTGTTGCCAACATAAGTGCATAGTTTGCAAACTTAATTGTCTGGCTTCATATAATAATAGATATTGAGCAGTGAGGTTTATAGCACTCAAATTCTGGAGAACAGTGAGAGTAACCTCTATAAGACTCTTCTGTTCTTTCATTTCCAAAATCACAGTGTTAAACATAATGGTTCGCAGCAAAGAACTCTTACTTTAAATAATATATAGCAGAACTTAGTGATAATCTATTACAATGTTTCCAACTTCTAAAGCAAAGACCACAATAACCCTTATTTATTTATTTGTTTATTTATTTATTTATTTTTGAGACAGAGTCTCATTTTGTCGGTAGAGTGTCATAGTGTCATAGCTCACAGCAACCTCAAACTGTTGCCCTAACCTAATAACCCTTATTTTAAAGAATAAACAGCACAACTCAGTGGCAATCTATTACAACATTTCCAATTCAAAAGTTAATTCTCTAAACTATTCAAGATGGGGCCAGGCTTGGTGGCTCATACCTGTAATCATAGCACTCTGGGAAGCTGTGGCGGGTGGATTGACTGAGCTCACAGGTTCCAGGCCAGCCTGAGCAAGTGTGAGACCCCCGTCTCTAAAAAATAGCCTGCCATTGTGGTGGGCACCTGTAGTCCCAGCTACTCAGAGGCTGAGACAAGAGAATCACTTGAGCCCAAGAGTTTGAAGTTGCTGTGAGCTATGACACCATGGCACTCTACCAAGGATGACAAAGTAAAACTCTGTCTCAATAAATAAAATATAAACTATTCAAGATGGGAATCTTCAGGATGGGAGCTAAACTTACAAAACAATTAAAATGAGGGACTGGGGTTGAAGGTCACTTAGGACCTACAAGGACCAGAGCAGTTATGTCATGTACACCCTAACCTGACAGACCCCATCTTACTCTCACAGTCACTTCCTGTAGTCCTCCCCGACTCTGTAAACTGAAACATCGACTCCGTTGTTCAAGCTAAAAATTACTAAAAAATCACTCTTGGCACCTCTCTTATATGAGACCCATCAACAATGCTCCTGGTTATATCACCAAATTCTCTCTCCTGCTGTCCAGTTCTCTGCATCTTCATTGTCACTGCCCTGTTCCAAGCCATCATTCTTCTTCACACTAAACTGAACAAATAGGTCCAAGAAATACTGCAAAACTTGAAGAACTGGGATGTTAATGCAGGTGGATCACCTGAACACAGGAGTTTGAAACCAGCCTGAGCAAGAGTAAGACCCCCCAACTCAACTAAAATAGAAAACTAGCCAGACGTTATTGTGGATGCCTGTAGTCCCAGCTACTCAGGAGGCCGAGGCAAGAGGATCTCCTAAGCTCAAGAGTTTGAGGTTGCTGTGAGCTATGGTGACACCAGGGCAATCTACTAAGGTTGACAGAGTGAGACTGTCTCAAAAAAAAAAAAAAAAAAAAAAAAAAACTAAATACTTCGAAGAAATAAGAGCAGAAAGGGCGGTGCCTGTGACTCAATGGGTAGGGCGCCAGCCCCATATACAAAGGTGACGGGTTCAAACCCTGCCCCGGCCAAACTGCAACAAAAAAAATAGCCAGGTGTTGCGGCAGGCACCTATAGTCCCAGCTACTTGGGAAGCTGAGGCAAGAGAATCGCCTAAGCCCAAGAGCTGGAAGGTGCTGTGAGCTGTGACGCCACCCACAGCACTCTACCAAGGGTGACAAAATGAAACTCTGTCTCTAAAAAAAAAAAAGAATGAAATAGAGCAGAAAAATGTCCCTGAACTAGCTTAGATATGAGAAGCAGAAAAATAGCTATATTTTGAACTCTTCACATTTGAGGGAAGTAGCCCTCAAACCGTAAGGCTGGGGAAGGACCCCCTCCACCACAGTTCTACCAGTAGTCCGGGGTTAACAAGTTATTCAAAGGAAAGGTAAAGATTAACTATAAGATATTTTCACAATAAAAATACACCAGAAAAATGCAGGCACAAATCAGATAAAAATTCTAACCTAATATTTCAAGCAAAGCTGAAAGAGAATAACAAAACAATCAATTTTTTTTTTTTTTTAGAGACAGAGTCTCACTTTATCATTCTCGGTAGAGTGCCAAGGCATCACAGCTCCCAGCAACCTCCAACTCCTAGGCTTAGGTGATTCTCTTGCCTCAGCCTCCCAAGTAGGTGGGACTACAGGTGCCCGCCACAATGCCCTATTATTTTTTTGTTGCAGTTTGGCCAGGGCTGGGTTTGAACCTGCCACCCTTGGTATATAGGGCCAGTACCCTACTTACTGAGCCACAGGTGCCATCCGGAAACAGTCAAAACTTTGAAAAAAGAATATAAAGTAGAAAAACAATGAAATAAAATGGCAAACAACTAGGCAACTGAAAAAGGAGGGTTATTATCAATTGCAGGGAAATTTAAATGTACTGTGGTAAAGAAAAAGTAGTCATATTTTTCAGTCGGGAATAGTCATTTGAGAATCAAATTTGAGCCAGACATGATATTATAGGGATCCTGGCAAAATTCGCCTTTTTTCCTCCCCAGAAAATTCGTTAAAAGATCAACTCAGTGAAGGCAAATAAGTAAGAGAAATGTTTTTGTTTGTTTATTTTGAGAGAATTTTACTCTGTCACCCTTGGGTAGAGTGCCGTGGCATCATAGCTTACAGCAACTCAAGGGAGTTGAGCTCAAGGGATCCATGCCTCAGCCTCCTGAGCAGCTGGGGGAGTACAGGCACCCACCATGACCCGATAATTTTTCTGGGTTTTTTGTTTTTTGTTTTTTGTTTTTGTTTTGTAGAGACAGAGTCTCACTTTATGACCCTCGGGTAGAGTGCCATGATGTCACACAGCTCACAGCAACCTCTAACTCTTGGGCTTACGCAATTCTCTTGCCTCAGCCTCCCGAGCAGCTGGGACTGCAGGCACCCGCCACAACGCCGGGCTATTTTTTTGTTGCAGTTTGGCCGGGGCTGGGTTTGAACCTGCCACCCTCGGCATATGGGGCTAGCGCCCAACTCACTGAGACACAGGCGCCGCCTTTTTCTTTTTTTTTTTTTGAGACAGAGTCTCAAGCTCTCTCCCTGGGTAGAGAGCTGTGGCATCACAGCTCACAGCATCCTCCAACTCCTGGGCTTAAGTGATTCTCTTGCCTCAGCCTCCGAAGTAGCTGGGACTATATGCACCCACCACAACTCCTGGCTATTTTTTGGTTGTAGTTGTCATTGTTGTTTGGCAGGCCCGGGCTGGAGTCCAACCCACCAGCTCTGGTGTGTATGGCTGGCGCCTTAGCCACTTGAGCTACAAGCGCCGAGCCAATTTTTCTGTTTTTAGTAGAGACAGGGTCTGCTCTTGCTCTGGCTGGTCTCCAACTCCTGAGCTCAAGCAATCCACCTGCCTCTGCCTCCCAGAGTGCTAGGATTACAGGCATGAGCCACTACACCCAGCTATAAGAGAAATGTTTATTTCCAAATACCATATGCTTGGGGGGTACCACAAGAATGATTACAAAAAAAAAAAAAAAAAAAAAAAAGAATGATTACCCAATGTCTCTTTGATGGTTAGATACCTTTATAGATGCCTTTTTGAAGGGAAGGGAGAGAATATGGAGTATAAGTGCAGTGAGTGATTGCTAGGAAGGATGAATAGATAGGGAAAACAGATAGACTTGGAAATTAACTTGAGAGACAGGTGCTGTGTTTTAAATGATTTCGGCCAGGTCTGCTAGTTCAGGGGAAGGAAAGGAAGTCAGCTGCCCCACTTTGGTCCCCTGATCGGATCAGTCTGGTTTTATTCAGATAGAGGAAAAGCCCCTTCCGATGTTGATTGTGAATGGCCTTTAATTCAAAATACTTTTTATATCAAGTAGTCATATTTTGGTGTAAAATTTCCTTAGCTCCTTCAGTGTCATAGTCTGTTCAGGCTACTATAACAAAGTATCATTAACTATGTGGCTTGTTAAGAAGTCCTTTTTAGCACCACCAGGGACCTATATCATGGAAGATAATTTTTCCTAAAATGAGGTGGGAGGGGAAGATGGTTTCAGGATGATTCTTCAAGTGCATTATATTTATTGCGCACATTATTTCTATTACTATTACATTGTAATATATAACAAAATAATTATACAGCTTTGACTTACTATAATGCAGAATCAGTAGGAACCCTCAGTTTGTTTTCCTGAAACTAGATGGTCCCAGAGCTAGCATCACCACCTCAGCTCCACCTCAGACCACCAGGCATTAAGTAAAGAGCACATGACCATGATCCTTCACATACTTAGTTTACAGTAGGATTCCTGCTCCTATGAGAATCTGATGCTACAGCTAATATGACAGAGGCAGAGCTCAGATGGTGATGTGAGTGATGCAGAGTGGCTATATATATATATATAGATGAGGCTTTGCTTGCTTTTCCTTCTCTTACACCACAACAACAATCAATACAAAAGACTTCTGTAACCAAATGTGTGGGGATGTCTCTCCACCAACAAGGAAGCAATCAGCTCTGCAGCAGACACCAGCTGGCTATTTTCTAATTTAATTCTGACACCATCTACTTGGAGATAGTGTCAAATTCCATAGATCAAGGGGCTCAGTCCCATGTGACTGTAGCCTATTTCTCATGCCAATCACAAGCACCAGGTAGTTTTTTTGTTTTGTTTTGTTTTGTTTTGTTTTGTTTAGAAAGAGTCTCACTTTGTCACCCTTGTTAGAGTGCCATGGCATCATAGCTCGCAACAACCTCAAACTCTTTGACTCAAGCGATCCTCTTGCCTCAGCCTCCCAAGTAGCTGGAACTACAGGCGCCCACCATAAAACTCAGCTACTTTTAGAGACGGGTTCTCACTCTTGCTTAAACTAGTCTTGAACCTGTGAGCTCAGGCAATCCACCTGACTCAGCCTTCCAGAATGCTAATGTTGCAGGAAGATGAGGCCCAATAGAGAGAAAGAGCACCCAGACACCATGTTTATAAGAAGAGGCTTTATTCACCAGCCAGGAGCTTATGGCATAGAAGAATTACAAATGGCCATGCTCCCCAACTGGCTTGGTCTTTCCCTTTTTATCAACAGTCAAAAAGTTCCAACCCACAGGTACCCTTCTCATTGGCCAGTTTGAACCAAGCAGGAGATGCTATTCCAGCCCCTACAGAACTACAGGATTTCACAGAACTTGGAAATTTGCAAGTTCTAGGAAGTTAAGTTTCAAATTCCCAAGAGTTGAGTCACCATGGAGAGGACCCTGCAGGTGTATCCTTGTGGTCTCCTTGAGAAGACCTGTTCTCCTAGACCTCAACCTTCTCAGTTATCCTCTCTCATGAGGATTATAAACGTGAGCCACATTTCCTGGGAGGTTCTGTCCATCACTGTGCACATATGATATCTTAACAGCTAACTCCAGAGTTCATTGTGAACCAAGAAATTGTTCCTTTTACCCCACCTTAGTACTTTCACACGTCTTTATTCCCTAAGTTCTTCCTTCTGAGTAAGAAATTTCAAAACAGGGCAGCACCTGTGGCTCAGCGAGTAGGGCGCCGGCCCCATATACCGAGGGTTCAAACCTGGCCCTGGCCAAACTGCAACAAAAAAATAGCCAGGCATTGTGGTGGGTGCCTGTAGTCCCAGCTACTTGGGAGGCTGAGGCAAGAGAATTGCTTACGCCCAGCAGTTGGAGGTTGCTGTGAGCTGTGACTCCACAGCACTCTACTGAGGGCAACGAAGTGAGGCTCTGTTTAAAAAAAAAAAGGGGGGGGGATTAAAGATGGCGGCTGAGTAACAGCTTCCCTGTAACCGGGCTTGGCGAATCTGGGGAGACAAGACTCCAGACATCTCTGGCCGGTGGGACCTGCCTACAATCATCCCTTTGAGAACACAGAGAGCCAGCAAGGGACTTCTGGACCCCAGGAGGAAGACAAAAACAGTGGAAAACTGGCAAGTGGCTTCGATCAACCTAATCACACCGGCAACCGTGAGTACAAACAGCAGTGAGACTGCAAACCGGAAAGGCCTTACCTGTGAACTTTTTTAGTGTTCTTGGACTTGGCGCTCAGTTGAGCTGCACTGGGGAGAGCTTGAGCAAAAGTGTGGAGAACTTTGGGCA
>CAUYPK010035254.1:0-11461 GCA_963574355.1 Loris lydekkerianus | reverse complement strand
AATGGGCTTCGTGCCTGTAGCTCAGCAGCTAGGACACCAGCCACATACACTGGAGCTGGTGGGTTCAAATTCAGCCCAGGCCTGGCAAACAACAATGACAACTACAACAAAAATTAGCCAGGCATTGCGGCGGGCGCCTGTAGTGCCAGCTACTTTGGGAGGCTGAGGCAAGAGAAAGGCTTAAGCCCAAGAGTTCCAGGTTGCTGTGAGCTGTGATGCCATTGCACTCTACTGAGGGTGACATAGTGAGACTTGGTCTCAAAAAAAAAAAAAAGAAAAAGTAGGAAGAATGGAAGAAATTTTTCACAATATTATTTAATTCAAGGGGGGAAAATGAACTTGGAGAACTTAAATCAGACGAGAAATTATATATTTACAGTTGGCTCAAAGACTGAACAACACTGTATTCATCCCCTCAATTAATTTTGGGACTGGGGAAGTTTAGGATCTTTATTTTTTTCCCCAAAGAGTTTCTCAGAATTAACTAGTTCAAATCATGTATTTTTTTTTTTTAAGAGATTGAATCTTCTGCAAATTCATTCCTCATTAGAGAAATTTATTTTATTTATTTATTTATTTATTTTGTAGAGACAGAGTCTCACTTATTGCCCTCGGTAGAGTGCCATGGCATCACACAGCTCAGAGCAACTCCAACTCCTGGGCTTAGGCAATTCTCTTGCCTCAACCTCCCGAGTAGCTGGGACTACAGGTGCCCCCCACAACACCCGGCCATTTTTTGTTGCAGTTTGGCCAGGGCTGGGTTCGAACCCACCACCCTCGGTATATGGGGCCAGTGCCCTACCCACTGAGCCACAGGCACCACCCTGAATCATGCTTTTTTTAAAATAAACATTTGATTATAAAGGATCATTTCAAGATGATACTCTTTCTAGCTAATAGTTTTAAATGACGTATCTGCCTTTTTGTCCTTATGACATTATGGTTCAGAAATACTATGGGGTAATAATCACAGTGCTGTGAAGTCTGAAGTGTCATTAACATCATGTCAGAATACGCTGATTTTTTTTTTTTTTTTTGTAGAGACAAGAGTCTCACTTTATCACCCTCATAGAGGGCAGTGGCATCACACAGCAACCTCCAACTCCTGGCCTTAGGTGATTCTCTTGCCTCAGCCTCCCGAGTAGCTGGGACCAAGAATACGCTGATTTTACACACAGACCTCCTTATCTGAATAGTTATAGTCCCTGCCCTCAGTGTTATGGTTTCAGGGAATGGTGACTTTTGCAAAACCAGCCCTGGCCAAAAGCTGCAGAAAAAAAGAAGTTGATTTAAACAAAAGACACAAAAAATTATAAGGATACGTACATACCGCAGACATTTAATTTTAACTTAAACTACATAAATGTACATTGTGTGTATCTGCATGTCACATAAGCCTTATCTACTCTGAATCATCTCATCTCCAGTTTTGGTTTCTTTAAGGCAAAGGGAAATCTTTTTTTTTTTTTTTTTAAACTTTAGGGTGGCGCCTGTGGCTCAGAGGAGTAGGGCGCCAGCCCCATATGCCAGAGGTGGCAGGTTCAAACCCAGCCCCGGCCAAAAAAACCCAAAAAACTTCAGACTGATGAGGGCATAGATGATAGGTTACATTGTTTACATTTGTTAGGTAAGGTCCAAGTTGTAGTTCTGACCCTCACCCAGGAGATGTGCTGTACATCACTGACATTTGGCCTGTTAGGTGAGAGCACACATATGCCTCTCACTCCTCCACACCCCTCTCCCCTTTCCTTGAGTTTAATTGTGTTTTTCTCTTGCATGAGAATGTTACTTCATCATCTACTGGTTTCGTATTTGTATTGAGTACATTGGACACTTGCTTTTCCACTCTTGTATGAAGGGAAATTTTTTTTTTTTTTTTGGTCTTTTAAATTTATTTTTAATTGTATTTTTATTTATTATTTATTTATTTATTTATTTTTTAGAGACAGAGTCTTACTTTGTCGCCCTCAGTAGAGTGCTGTGACGTCATAGCTCACAGCAACCTCAGACTCTTGGGCTTAAGTGATTCTCTTGCCTCAGCCTCGAGAATAGCTGGGACTACAGGCACCCACCACAACGCCCGGCCAGTTTTTGTTGCAGTTTTGCCAGGGCCAGGTTTGAACCCGCCACCCTTGGTATATGGGGCCAGTGCCCTACTCACCGAGCCACAGGTGCTGCCCCAGTATGAAGGGAAATCTTAAAAAACACCTTTGAAACCATTTGAGTGCAGAATCCCACTTTTCTTTTTATCAGTTTTCCTAACTTGTAATACAATTGTCAAATCCACTGCTAAAATGACTACAATTTTTTTTAAACTTGTCTCTTTTGAATCTGTCCAAAGCATTCAACCAATTTTTCTTTAGAAATTACAATTCATAGATCAGCAGTTGATGTTTATGAAGTCACACAGTGATAATGAAAAATACAACTGGGAGCAAACACAACTGGCGTTTGATAAGAATACAAACAGAAGTGATGGAAGCCTGAAAGCTCCCAAAGAGATGCCCACACTGGGAGGCATTTCCAAGGGTCATTGGCTATGGTCAGTGTATTTTTCAGAGTATGAAGTTATTAGTTAACCCAGCAAGTTGATTAAGTTGAGGTTGGTTAAGAAAGCTTCTTATGCTGGAACATATTCTTCTTAGTAAAGTATCTCAAGAATGGAAGAAAAAGTATCCAATGTACTGAGCCCTACTATGAAACTAACTTGTGGCTTTCATATGAAAGCTATAACTTAGTTATAACCTAAGAATAGGGGGAAGGGGGAAGAGAGGAAGGGGGGTAGGATGAGTGGAGGAAGAGTGAATGGTGGGATTACACCTCCGATGCATCTTACAAGGGTACATGTGAAACTTAGTAAATGTAGAATGTAAATGTCTTAGCACAATAACTAAGAAAGGCTATGTTAACCAGTGTGATGAAAATGTATCAAATGGTGTATAAAACCAGTGTATGGTGCCCCATGATCGCATTAATGTACACAGCTATGATTTAATAATAAAATAAAATTAAGGGCAGTGCCTGTGGCTCAAAGGAGTAGGACGCTGGCCCCATATACCAGAGGTTGCAGGTTCAAACCCAGCCCCAGGCAAAAAAAAAAAAAAAAACCTTCTTATATTATATCCATATACAGGGTATCCGTAAAGTTCATGTGCAATTTAAAAATAGACAACTGGCTCAGCACCAGTAGCACAGTGGTTATGGCGCCAGCCACATACACTGAGGCTGGTGGGTTCAAACCCGGCCTGGGCCAGCTAATGACAACTGCAGGAATAAGAACAATAAAAAAAAATAGCGGGGCGTTGTGGCGCACACCTGTAGTCTCAGCTACTTGGCGGGCCTGTAGCTGAGCTATGACACCACGACACCCTACCAAGGGCGACATAATGAGACTCTGTCTCACAAAGAAAAAAAAATAGACAACTTTTTAAAATTGCACACAAATTTATACAGGAGTATAAACAGGTATCTTCTAAAATTAGCCTTGAACCAAATGCCCTTCCCTCTTTAACATGAGAATCTATCCAGAGCAATGTGGACTGATCCCTTAATAATACTAGAAGCAAACTCTTCTAGAGAACATAGCACATTCTGGAACCAAGGTGTTAATGATTTCCAAGTGAGTTATATGAAGTAGGTGCTATTATTATTACTTTTTTTCTTTTTAAGACAGAGACTCACTTTATTGCTCCAGGATAGAATGCCATGGTGTCAGCTCACAGCAACCTCAAACTCTTATGCTCAAGCAATCCTCCTGCCTTAGCCTCCCAAGTAGCTGGGACCACATGAGCCCACCACACGGACTGGCTAGTTTTTCCATTTTTAGTAGAGATGGGACTCTGGTCTTGAACTCCTCAACTCAAGCAATCTTCCCACTTCAGCCTTCCAGAGTGCTGGGATTTACAGGTGAGCCACCATGCCTGCTGCGTACGTAGATGCTGTTACTAACCTATGGAGGAGCACAGTAACTTGTCCAAAGTTACTTTGATCAAGTAACAGCATCCTACACCAGGCTCTTGCTCTTAGCCATGCTATGTTTCCCCTCAGTACCATTAGCAAATTCTGTAAATATTCAATAATACAACGTGAGATCACAAATTTTGTGAAACAAAGGATTTCCTCAAGGCAGCAGAAGGGTATTGGAGAATGGCTGGAATCACAACCAAAGTTAATGAACAATGAATTGCTGACAAAATCAGTTAACAATTAAGGAGAGGAAAACTGACAAGGTTTATAAGAGAGGACTATTAGACACAAATTATCTTATTCGAATTAAACCAATATTTATAAAGTACCTAAAATGTGTCAGACACTGTCACAAAGGCTGTGTTTGCAGCAGTGAACAAACCCCCAAATCACTACCCTACTGGAGTAGTTTTTCTAACAGACAATAAACAAGACTAATTAATATCCTTACATATATAGAGTAAGAAAGGCCACTGGGAAAAAACTGAAGTCTTCAGACATTTTTGCACAAATGGACCATTTCACATCCCCTTTCAAAAGCTAAATGTGATTCACGGGGAACCTGGTGCTAAACCACTTGTAGACAACCTGCTTCTTTGTCAGGGTTTGGTAGGCAGCAGAGCAGCCCACTTACGGCAATCGGTCCTTGACATGATTTTTTTTTTCTTTTGGTTTTTTTGTTTGTTTTTTGGGGTTTTTTTTTTTTTTTTTTTTGCAGTTTTTGGCCAGGGCTGGGTTTGAACCTGCCACCTCCAGCATATGGGGCTGGCACCCTACTCCTTTGAGCCACAGGCACCACCTTTGGTTTTTTGTTTTTTTTGTTTTTTTTTTTTTTGAGACAGAGATGTCCCCCTCTATAGAGTACTGTACTGTCACAGCTCACAGCAACCTCAAACTCTTAAGGCTTAAGCAATTCTCTTGCCTGAACCTTCCAAGTAGCTGGGACTACAGGGGCCCACCACAACATCCAGCTATTTTTTCCCTATAGCTGTCATTGTTATTTGGCAGGCCCGGGCTGGGCTCGAACCCGCCAGCCCCGGTATATGTGGCCGGTGCCCTAGCCGCTGAACTACAAGCACCAAACCAACATAAGGGTTTTTAAAAAACAAACAAAAGAAGAAGAAAAAAAAAAATTTTTGTAAGCCAAATGTGAAATAAAAGACAATGTGATTCAGCCATAAAACTATATTGAAAAAGGTATGAATATCCTTTTAAAAATTAGTGTCTGAATCATTTTTGTCCATGATAAGAATTAGCAGTTATGGGTGGCGCCTGTGGCTCAATGGAGTGGGGCGCCAGTCCCATATGCCAGGGGTGGTGGGTTCAAACCCAGCCCCGGCCAAAAACTGGAAAAAAAAAAAAAAAAAAAAAAAAATTAGCACAGTTGTTATTATAACCTTGATTTTATGATTGTTAGCTAAATACAAGTGAAAATACTTATCCCCTAATTTTTAGTTTCATTTTTGAAAACCCAACCAAATTTCTTCTGTTTGCTATGCAATGTTAGCCCCCCTTTTAAAGTGGCTTAATTCTAGGTGACCCAGTTTTCTGCCACCAGCTACTGAGGAGAGACTGTAGTCATGAGCGGGAACAGGGGTGACCAAAGACCACAATCTGCCCAGCAAAACTATTTTTGCACGATATGTGAGGCAAGAGCTAGTAAAAAGCAAAGCCAGGTTTTATTTTACATTATTTTTTTGAGACAGTCTCACCATGTCGCTCTTGGTAGAGTGCCATAGCATCACAGCTCACAGCAACCTCAAACTCTTGGGCTTAAGCGATTCTCTTGCATCAGCCTCCCAAGTAGCTGGGACTACAGGCGCCCACCACAGTGCCCAGCTATTTTTTGTAGTTGTCATTGTTGTTTAGCAGGCCCGGGCCAGGTTTGAACCCACTAGGCTTGGTGGAGATGGCCAGCGCCATAATCACTGTGCTACGGGTGCCCAGCCCAAAGCCAGGTTAAGAATTTACTTTAAAAGTATAGGATACTGGGCAGCGCCTCTGGCTCAGTGGGTAGGGTGCCAGCCCCATATACCGAGGGTGGAGGGTTCAAACTGGCCCCAGCCAAACTGCAACAAAAAATATCCGGATGTTGTGGCGGGCACCTATAGTCCTGACTACATGGGAGGCTGAGGCAGGAGAATCGCCTAAGCACAGGAGTTGGAGGTTGCTGTGAGCTGTGTGATGCCATGGCACTCTACCAAGGGCGATAAAGTGAGACTCTGTCTCTAAAAAAAAAAAAGAAAGAAAAGAAAAAAAAGTAGAGGATCCCAAGGAAGGAAGGTCACTTGAGGCCAGAAGTTCAAGACCAGCCTGAGCAACATAGCAAGACACCGCCTCTACAAAAAATAGAAAAATTATCCGGTGTGGTGGCAGGTGCCTGTGGTCCCAGCTACCTGAGAGGATGAGGTAGGAGGATCACTTGAGCCCAAAAGTTTGAGGTTGCAGTGAGATGATTATACCACTTCACTCTAGCCTGGGCAATAGGGAAAAAAAAGAGAGACAGAAAGTAAACGGTCCTAGAATATTGTGGATTCCAGACACATATTCACAAGAAGATAGAAGTGACTGGTCTACCAGCTGGAATGAGTTAATAAGTGGAGTGAGTTAGCCTGAAGGATTTCATTACAAAGGAAATGTAAAAGGCTGTGTGTGCTTGAGAATGTGGGTGTGGCTTTGTACAAATTTAAACTAATCTTCTGAGGTTAATTTTTACTTGCCCTTGGTTTTGACATCCTTGTGTTAATGGTTTCAAAATATAGAAATATCCCTTTAGGCTTTTGAAAGTCATTAAATGTAGTGGTCATTTGAATCCTTTTTTTTTTTTTTAAGAGAAATTTTATGTAGGAAGAACAAAGAGAAGGCTTAGAGTATTTCCAAAGACAGAAGTGAGTAAGACCCCTATGTTTTTAATTTGATTTTCTGATAGGAAACCCATTCACTGAACTAAAACATAAATACATACCCCAAAAAGGTATGCTTTAAGGGCTAAGCATGGTGGCTCATGCCTGTACTCCTAGCACTCTGGAAGCCTGAGGCTGGTGGATTGCTAAGCTCAAGAGTTCCAGAGCACCCTCAACAAGAGTGAGACCCTGTCTCTACTAGAAGTAGAAAAACTAGCTGGGCATTGTGGTTGGGTGCTTGTAGTCCCAGCTTCTTGGGAGGCTGAGTCAGGAGGCTCTCTTGAGCCCAACAGTTTGAGGTTGCTGTGGGCTATGATGCCAAACAGTACTCTGTCTCATAAAAAAAAAAAAAAAGAAAATTTTACATTCCCACGATCAGTGTATGAGAGACCCTACTGTTAATCATACATTTGGGTGTCTCCTAATCCAGAAAATGAAAACTGGCATTTGGGAGTTTTAATTTGAAATTTTTACTCCTATTCCTGAACTTGAGCATCTTTCAACATATCCAAGAACCACTTGCTTATATCTGTCCGATATATGGAAGAACAACGTTACAAGGAGAAGATACCTGATAAGGAAGCTGATTTTGAATGTCATAATGGGGAGAAAACCTTCTTAAGTTTCTACCTTTTAATTAAAGTGTTCAACTGTTCTAAAAACATCAAATAATCAGGTTGGTTGAACAATATTAGAATGACAAAAGGAGACTCATTCTGAAAACTTCCAAATTACTGATCAACCACCAAACTGAATGGCTTTATCAAGCTTTCCCCAAAAGGATCTGTCCCGGCCTGCCCTGGGGTAAGTAGTGAGTGCCTAAGAAATATTCATTCAACAAATATGGGGAACTGGTGCAGGGGCTTACCACTGTAATCCTAGCACTCTGGGAGGCTGAGGCAGGTGGATTGTTTGAGCTCAGGAGTTCAAGACCACCCTGAGCAAGAGTGAGACCCTATTTGTTCTAAAAATAGAAAAACTGGGGCAGCACCTGTGGCTCAGTGGGTAGGGTGTCGGCCCCATATACCAAGGTGGCGGGTTCAAACTGCAACAAAAAAATAGCCAGACGTTGTGGCGGGCACGTGTAGTCCCAGCTATTCAGGAGGCTGAGGCAAGAGAATCACCTAAGCCCAAGAGCTGGAGGTTGCTATGAACTGTGAAGACGCATCACTCTACCAAGAGCATTAAAGTGAGACTCTGTCTCTAAAAAAGTAATAATAAAATAAATAAATAAAAATAAAAAAACTAGCCAGGAGCTGTGGTAGGCACCTATGGTCCCAATTACTTGGGAGGCTGAGGCAAGAGGATCATTTGAGCCTAAGAATTTGAGGTTGCTGTGAGCTGTGACACTACAGCACTCTACGGAGGGCAACAGCTTGAGACTCTGTCTCAAAACAAACAAAAAAAATAGCTGGACGCTGTGGTGGGTGCCTGTACTCCCAGCTACTTGAGAGGCTGAGGTAAGAGAATCGCTTAAGCCCAAGAGTTTGAGGTTGCTGTGAGCTGTAATGCCACAGCACACTACTGAGAGCAACAATTTGTGACTCTGTCTCAAAAATAAATAAATAAAATAAGTTAAATCATATGATTTGTTAGAAGGTGATAGGTGGGATGGTGAATAAAAAAACTGGATGTGGTGAATCAGGAGTAGTAGGGCCCAATTTTAAAAAGGGTGATCAGGCTCAGCACCTGTAGCTCAGTGAGTAGGGCACCAGCCACATACACTGAGCCTGGCAGGTTAGAGCCCGGCCCAGGCCTGCTAAAAAATGACAACTGTAACTAAAAAATAGCCAGGCGTTGTGGTGGGTTCCTGTAGTGCCAGCTACTTGGGAGGCTGAGGCAAGAGAATTGCTTGAGCCTAAAAGTTTGAGGTTGCTGTGAGCTGTGACAGCACAGCACTCTACGGAGGGTGACAAAGTGAGACTCTATCTCAATAAAAAATAAATAAATAAAAAGGATGATCAGGGCAAGTCTCACCAAGATGATAACATATGAACAAGGAGGAAAGGGAGAAAGTCTGGTGATATTTGGAGGAAGAGCATTCTGGCAGAGGGAATAGTTGATGCAAAGTCCTGGAGGAGAAGTGACTGACGTGTTTACGATACAGGAAGGAGGCCACCAAGGACGGAGGAGAGTATGAGGAGTAGCGGGGGCATTAAGGTTACAGATTATAAAGTGAAACATTTCTGGCCAGTGGATGACTATGGAGTCATTCCTGTCACTTCTCCCTGTATAATTCTATCTACATCTTGGCTCTTACCAAGTGACTTAGTTTTTTTGAAAGGGTAGGGGCAGGTGGGTTCAAACTTGGCCGGCCAAAACTGCAAAAAGAAAAAAGAAAAGGCAGGGGCAATCCCATGCTCCAGCTGCTCCAGTAAGCAAACGACTCCAAACCCCAGCACATACAGACAATCAATCCACCTAGGTTGAGGACTCCTGGCAACAAAGGGACAATGACATGCCTTTTTTGCTATTAATTCTGCTTTTCCTGAAGGCTCCCTTTCCTGGTTAAATATTAAATGCCCTTCCTTAGAGTGTCTGTAATGTGAGCATCTCACAAGTCCTTCACCTCGGTCAGCTTATTCCCCATTTCTGAATGGCTCCCATTTCAAGTTCACCTTGGGGCCATGTTAACCACAATTACCTCAGGCACTTCCACAAAGACTCAAACCGTGCCTGTCAGCTTGGCAAATGAGTTACATATTATGTGTCTCTGACCTCTAGATCCAGGATAAACAGTTACTATTTTCTCAATAAAAAGCATTGCAGGGGCAGGGCAGGGTGATTCACCCTATAATCCTAGCACTCTGGGAGGCTGAGATGGGAGGATCCCTTGAGTTCAGGAGTTCAAGACCAGCCTGAGCAAGAGTGAGACACTCCCCCCCACATTACTAAAAATAGAAAAAATGAGCATTATGTCAGAATAATAAAAATAGAAAAAATTAGTCAAGCACTGTGTCAGGCACCTGTACTCTCAGCTACTCAGCAGCTGATGCACCACTGCATCACACTCCTCAAACCCAGGAGTTTGAGGCTGCTGTGAGCTAGCCTGATGCCAGTGCAGTCCAGCCTGGGGAAACAGAGTTAAGAGTAACTTTAAAAGGGGGCGGAGGGGGCGGTGCCTGTGGCTCAGTGGGTAGGCACTGGCTCCATATACCAAGGGTGGCGGGTTCAAACCTGGCCGGCTGAACTGCAACAAAAAAATAGCCGGGCTTTGTGGCAGGTGCCTGTAGTCCCAGATGCTTGGGAGGCTGAGGCAAGAGAATCACCTAAGCCCAGGAACTGGAGTTTGCTGTGAGCTGTGTGATGCCACCACACTCTACTGAAGGTAATAAAGTGTGACTCAGTCTCAAAAAAAAAAAATTAAAAAAAGGATCAGCCATTGTCATTGGTACTGATGACATGACCCTCAGGAAAGGTAGAGCCCAAAACACAGGAAAAATAAATTGGTCAAATAATACAAGAGATGTCACAAGTTCTTAGCAAGTTGAGGGCTCTGACTTTAGGAGTGCAGTGCCTAGAGGGGTCTTGGGCAGCCTAGACCAGACTCCCAAGGACCAGGAGGGCAGTGTTGCTTTCCACAGGGGACAGATCTGGGTGTGAATTCTGCTTCTGCCATTTCCTACCGTGACATCAGTGTCACGTTGTTGTCATTTGTTTTAAACCTCCATTTCCTTGCATGACAAATGAGCCTAGACATTTGTTGGGAGGCAACCGTGAAATAGTGACCTGTTTAGAGAAAACCTGGGTCTACCTCTTACCCAATAAATGTCACCTATCAGGACCCATCTTGTTTGTTTGTTTTTGAGACAGAATCTCGCTCTGTCACCCTGAGTAGAGAGCCACTGAATCACAGCTCACAGCAACCTCAAACTCTTGGGCTCCAGTGATTCTCCAGCCTCAGCATCCCTAGTAGCTGGGACTACAGGCGCCCCCACGCCCAGCTAGTTTTCAATAGAGACAGTTGACTTGCTCAGGCTGGTCTCAAACTCCTGACCTCAGGCGATCCACTCGCCTTACAGGCAAGAGCCAAGGCTCCGACCCCCATCCTTGCGTCAGTGTTGCCAAACAGGAGTCCTCCCGAGGTTCTGTCCTACACCCAGCCTGGAAGTTCTACTGTCTATCCCAAACCCTCTAGTGCCACTCTGCTCACATTCAGAGTAAAGGCAGAACTGCTCAGCGCTGTACCCGGTCCCTCGTACATCCAGGGCTGTAGGAGGCACTTCTCCTGCTCGTTAGACCAGTACCCTGGACCCTCTTACATCCCGGACGGTGGGGGGCACCTCTCCTGGTGGTCAGACCAGTATCCCGGAACCTCATATATCCCGGGCTGTGGGGGGCACCTCTCCTGGTGGTCAGACCAGTACCCCGCCCTCCATACACCCCGGGCTGTGGGGGGGCACCTCTCCTGGTGGTCAGACCAGTACCCTGGAACCCCATACATCCCGGGCTGGGGGGGCCACCTCTCCTGGTGGTCAGACCAGTACCCTGGAACCCCATACATCCCGGGCTGTGGGGGGCACCTCTCCTGGTGGTCAGACCAGTACCCAGCACCCCATACATCCCGGGCTGTGGGGGGGCACCGCTCGTGG
>CAUYPK010035250.1:0-22360 GCA_963574355.1 Loris lydekkerianus | reverse complement strand
ACAGATGCACGATCTACAAACACATGAAAAAAAGCTCATCATCCTTAATCATCAGAGAAATGCAAATCAAAACTACTTTGAGATATCACCTAACCCCAGTAAGAGTAGCCCACATAACAAAATCCCAAAACCAGAGATGTTGACATGGATGTGGAGGAAAGGGCATACTTCTACACTGCTGGTGGGAATGCCCACTAATACATTCCTTCTGGAAGGATGTTTGGAGAATACTTAGGGACCTAAAAATAGACCTGCCATTCGATCCTATAATTCCTTTACTAGGTTTATACCCAGAAGACCAAAAATCACAATATAAAAACAAAGACATCTGTACCAGAATGTTTATTGCAGCCAAATTCACAATTGCTAAGTCATGGAAGAAGCCCAAATGCCCATCGACCCAGAATGGACTAGCAAATTGTGGTACATGTATACCATGGAATATTATGCAGCCTTAAAGAAAGATGGAGACTTTACCTCTTTACATGGATGGAGCTGGAACATATTCTTCTTAGCAAAGTATTTCAGGAATGGAAGAAAAAGTATCCAATGTACTCAGCCCTACTATGAAGCTAATTTATAGCTTTCACATGAAGGCTATAACCCAACTATAGCACAAGAATATGGGGAAAGGGCCAAGGAAGGGGAAGGGAAGGGGGAGGTGAGGGTGGGGGGAGGATAATGGGTGGGGCCACACCTACTGTGCATCTTAGAGTGGGTACAGGTGAAACTTACTAAATGCAGAATACAAGTGTCTACACACAATAACTAAGAAAATGCCATGAAGGCTACATTGAACAGTTTGATGAGAATATTTCAGATTGTATATGAAACCAGCACATTGTACCACTTGATTGCACTAATGTATACAGCTATGATTTAACAATAAAAAAAAAAAAAAACTAACTTGGTGAATAGAGTCTTCCATGGAACTACCAGACAGCTTGAATAATGGCAATTCCCTGTCAATGGACACTTGAAGGAGTTCTGACACATTTTGCTCCCTCCACAGGCTGTTCAGCTAGGTGCTGGTTTTTACTGGAATCATGAGCTGTTGCTTTTCAAAACTACCACATAGCTGGAGAAAGTGAGATAGGAATAGGGCAAGTTAAAATGCCACAAAGCCCACTGATGTTCCAATATTTAGCTGGTTTTCTTGAATAACTAACTATTCCCTGGATTGCTGAAAACTTGTGGTTAATTTATAGAGGTCTGGGAAAGTTGATCCTGATAATTATGCCATTGTTCTCATTGTTTTTATGAAGAAGAGGATTTTTTGAAAGTCTCATTCTCACATTCTCATTGATGTCTATCTCATCTAGAGTACTCCCAGGGACATCTAATTTGTCCAAATGCCTCCAGCTTGTCCTCTCTCCAATCTGTATAATGCTGCAAAGGTCATGTGGATTCTAAAAATGTCTGCCACTGCTTAAAAATATACAATGAGTTCCCATTTCCCTAGACTAAAATTGATATGGAAACGGGAACAAAAGTTCTCCATGATCTAGTCCCCAACTACCTTGCTGGCTTCATTTCCCACAATCTACCTTAAATTCCAGTTAGCTGGACAGGTTGTCACCCACAGATCAAAATCCCTTTTCTCTTCTACAACTTGTCTGGTCTCTTCAGCAAGAATGTCTCTCTCCACCTTCTTTACTTCCAGAACCTTTCCACTGTGCCTTTCACAGTGAAGTATACTTGTTGGATCAAATCTCAATGTTAAAAGGTACATTGACATCATAAGAGCAGGTCACTCAATATTTTCATCTTTAATCTATGGTTTGAATAATCAGAGTATATAGATAAGCCTCACCCTTTTCCCCAAGATCCATCCTCACTGTGCCTTCTCCTAGCCCACCATCATATAACACATGCTCCACATGAACAGAGAATACATTATTGGGAACCCAACTTTTTTCCCTTTGTGAGGAGAGGTAAGTCCTCAGTGGCTTCCCTGGAGCTCTTGTGGGCCCTTGATTAACTCTAACCAGTTAGCAATTCAAAGTCTCCGTAGATCATCATATTCCTGATTTCTTGGTGCAAAGGATACTACTAAGAAGCTTATACTTCTTGTTCAGTATTCTGGCTATAATCCAGACATTCCCAGATGGGTCTTCCTGCCTCTTGAGATCTAGGTAAAACTGCCTTATCTCAGACATTTCTTTGGCCCTCTGGACCCCAATACTCCTCCTGAGAATCCCTTCCCAGGAGCCTTTTCCTCTTTTACCACCTCACCGTTCTGCATCCATTTAGACATGAAAATCAAGGCTTTTCCCTGCTCACGCATCCATGCATTCTTACCCAAAACATTTCTTTTCAATACTTGGATTTCTAGGAAGGGTTCAGGTGTAGCTGGCATAAGCATTCCTAGTCGCTAACATTTTTATGCTCACCTTCCCTCTAAGCAATTACCTTTTGTCCCCTCCCCAGGACAGAGGGCAGGCCCTGTCCTTCAGTCTTGCTCCTCTCGTTTCCTTGTTCTTTCTTGGAAATGACAAGCACAGTCCTCTCCTCACCCACAGGAGTCTTCTCTGTCTCTGGAAGGTCTGTCATCAGATGACACCTATGCCTCCATGTCTCACCATCTACGCCAGTGCTCATCCAGGTATTTTTTAAACACAAATCTCTTCCTTAGTGAAATTATCTTGCCATTTATATCAAGAAAGTATAAGTTGGTTTTTTGTTTGTTTGTTTTACTGATTTATTTCAGGGGAAAAGAAAATCATTATATAGCTGTTAAATGCTACCTAAATCATGCAAAGACCTTGTAATATGCCTCAGGATAAAAGTAGATATAAGCTATCAACTAGAAATCAACGTATTAAAGAGTAATAAAAACATTATTTGGATGATATAAACAGAAGAGGAACTATGGGGTGGATTTACAATAGCCACTGCTATTTTAGCTCACCACAACTCCACCTGAGTATCCTCTTTTTCTAAACCTCCCACCATGCAGCTCAGTTAATAGGGTAGTGACATAGTGACTGATATGATATGAAACACATTAAGACCCAAACAAGGGGCACATGAAGATACATGATACCATGGAGGAAATGCATCCCTTTAGGCTCGGAGTTTTAATGCAATATTGAAATGAAGTCTGAGGAATCAAAACATGAGAATCCAAATGCTATAAAAGACAGTGAAATATTTTAACTTAAAGATAAAAGCTAAAGTTGAGGAAGCTGGGAAGCAGATAAAGTATAATAATAGGAAATAGGCAACCAGATTTTGCTATGGAGGTTAGGGTTTTTATGGTCCTAAGCTGTTTTTAACGGATAAGGGTGCTCATGCCAGCCTGGGCCTGTGACTTACTGAAGGCCCTTCCTGGCAGCAGACAGATCTCTGTGACACTGAATGGGTGGTGCTGCTCACAGTCTAGACGAGCCTTCATAGAGATGAAAAGGGAGAAAGACATTTATTCTACAATTCAATTATGCTAGTCATCAGCACACTTCTTTCCCAAGTCACAAACACATTTACATAGTCTGAGAATGCAAGGCAGATACCTCAGAAATAAACTTCTGGAATGACAGAAATTGGGTTTTAAATTGCAGAGGTAACATTTCTATTTCATACCATCTGTTATACTCAAATATCCAGCTAATGGCTTTTTCATCAGAAATGATGCAAAAAATTTTCAGATCAAAAATATGTTATAGGAAATAAAGATATTCAAAAATGATAAGATAATTTAAAAGCATCGACTCAATATATTTTATAACTTAAGATTTATGGATCATTAACTATGCATCAGTGTTCTAGAATAGGGCAAATTGATGACAAATTAAACCTTTTTCCTGAAATAAACTTAGAAATGCAAGTGAACATTTTATCTATTTTACAAATCTCTTGGCACCACTACTAAAGTGTGGGCACTTGCCTGAAGAGTGTTCTACCTTGAAAAACCAGCTGGCCAAACACTGAGAGACCCAAAGTCCTGGCCATCTCTGTGTCTTGGCACTACAGGCACACCTAATGCATTGATCTGATCAATAACAATGGAAGTCTCCATCACAATCACAATCAGTATTAATTGCTGATTAGTATCAGAAAATAGTTGAGACTCCCTAAATTAGGACTGGCACAAGTACTTCAGAATCAGAAGAAATCAAGACAATCAACTACATACACGATGTGGCTAAGAACAAGAAACAAAACTAAGAATAGGGTCAGATACCCACCATCAGCTTCTCCCCCCCACCCCCCGCCATCATCAACACAGTCATGTTCAGAGAGAGAAATAAGACTTCAGTGGTATCTTGACTCTTGACTCTAATTTCAACCAGGAACAAAATGATAGGGAATGATTTCCTTAGCAAGATATTTAGGAAGCTGCCCTTGAATGGTGTGTCCTCATTCACCTCTACTCTCTAGGGAGAGTCGGACACCTAGGGAGCAGGTCCCAAAGTGCAACAAATACCCAACAGTGGCATTCTAGCTTACAGCACAGAGGCCTCACAACGGGAACTGGACAAGAGGTACAGACTTCATAGAGCCTCCATTCAGAAAATAGCATAAATCTCCTCCTCTAAGCAAGAGATAGACCAGGTGGCATCTTTCTGGGTATTGTCATCATGTCTTCAACTTTTTCTGCCCTTTTCCCTTTATCAGTGGTGGAATGATGGAAATTTATAGGAATAAGAAATGTAGGCATTTAGGGAAACATCAGCTTTGAACAGCTTCTAGACTGCTGCCACCCATTCTCAAAATCAAGGGCTAGGCTTTGCCCCCACTCTACCTAGCCCAGAAGAAAGATAAAGGTAGTTAACATACTATTCTATAGACTATAACCATATTATAAAGTAACACAGTACTTTAGTAAGTACTGTAGTAATAAAGATTTACTGCAATGGGAGGATATTCCCTAACACAGTCCTCCTCTGAACAAGCATTCCTGCTCTGCAAAACTTTGACCTAGGCAAACGAAAGAACAATGGCATTTTCCTTGAATGCTGACTTCACTTTAAACTCTAAATTGTGGATAATTTTAGCACTAGCCAAGAAAATGTGGCTGTCTTTAATATAATGCATTGGAAATAGCACAGAAGACTTAGTGTTTGTCTAGATACATCTGTAACTCCTTACTTGTATTATCTTAGACAAGCCTTTAAACTTCCCCGGCCTTTCTTTCTTCAATATTGGAGGAATTGAAATGGATTAGTGTTGCTCAAGGCTGTGCATCAGAATCATCTGTGGAGTTTATAAAAATCACAGATACCACTGCCCAATCTGAACCATTTACATCATCAACACTACAGTAGGCACCTCCAACAAGCTTTGAGCTTCCGTTCCTTTTCTGTTTTATAATCCTAGAACTCTGTAATAATTTTGAAGTCATTTATCCATTCAGTGTGTGTTTCTGCAGTGCCAAATATGTGCCTGATTTTCTGAGCTGAATTATGCACCACCACCCCCAAATTCACATGTAAAAATCCTAACCCCAGGACTTCAGAATGTGACTATATTATATTTGGAGACAGTTTTTAAAGAAGTAATTAAGTTGCAATGAGGTCATTAGGGCGGAACCTAATCCAGTTTGACTGATGACCTTATAAAAAGAGGGGATTAGAATGCAGATGGACACCAAGAGAAGAGCAGGTGAAGACGCAGGGAAAAGACGCCCCTGCAAGCCACGGACAGCGGCCTCAGAGGAAGCCAGCCCCACCGATATCCTCATCTCAGATGTCCAGCCTGTGAGGAAAGGCATTTCTGTTGTTTAAGCCACCCAGTCTGTGGTATTTGTTATGGGAGCGCTAGAAGATTAATACACAGGGTAATATGCAAGATTCTGGGTGAGCATAGGGCAAACCCAGAAACGGTCCACTTCCATGCAATGTATGAGTTAGAGGGGGTCAGACAAGAAACAACTACGAAATGTGGGGTGTCCCAGGAAGCCCACATGTAGCGTGTGATACTGGAGAATGCCGAGACAGTGGGGTTGACCCACTGTAGGGGAGGTCGACAGAGGACTCTGCAGAAGTGGCATGGAAGGCTGAGAATGAGGCAGCCTGTGACAGCAGAAGGAAAAGCCTTCCACTCTGAGGAAGCAGTGAGGAAAAGAACCGAGCTAAGAAGGAAATCTGCTTACCCAGGGAAATGAAATGCCTGTGTAGCCAAAGTGGGGTCAGGGAAGGGAGCGACAGGCAGGAGGCTGAGTGAGTGGGCAGAGGGATGATCTGTTCAAATCCATGGCAAAGAGTTTGATTTTTTCTCTAGTGCAATAGAAAATCAAACAGAGTTATTATTATTATTATTATTTTGCAAAAAGCAAAGGTGTTTTGGGCTCAGCTTCAGATAACCATGCCCTTTTATTTATATTACAAGGTCATGACCAGAGTATCCCCACCACCTGGTTGTGGTGTCCTGAGGCCCCGTTAGTACTCGTCAGTGGTAAATAAGCCTTTGGCAGGTTTAAAATTTACACAATGCCCTGAAATGAACAGAAATGTTACTTTTAAAATCTTCTATAGCTGAACACAACTTATGAGATTTTATTTTCTATATTGAAATAAAAATTTATTCTTTATTTTTTAAAAATCGAATAGTTTAAAGCAGGGAATTGATATTTATGTGTAATGGAAGTGCACATATGTAAAGTAAAAGTAAAATGAGGCTCTTGCTGTCTCAGTTTTGACTGCAATGAAAACAATAGACATCACTTTCTGAAATTAGACGCACACTGATATTTCGAACTGGTGCCTAGAAACTACTTAGATGACATCTGAGCTCTTCTCCCACATTGAGTATATAACATGATCAGCACTTAGAGCTTAAAGAAGATAGGTTATTTTTGTTGTTATTTTTGTTTTTTGTTTTCTTGTGTGGGTTTGTTTCTTTAGGATTTTTGGAGAGAGAAGTAAGAATGTCCTAAGTCCTACCATATACACATTGCCCAGACCATCTTATTACTATCCCCCTTTAATGATACCACATCAGTCTGAATGATCAAGAAGCAACAGGTAGACTGGAGGCCTTCTCAAGGCATCTATAGTCCAGGAGATGGATGATAGACCCCAAAGAGATGCAAGATTTACAGTATCCAAGAGTCTGGAACATGCTAGCACATCCCCTTTAAAGTGGAGGATAAAACAGATACTTCATGAGCTCATTTACAGGTGGCATCTTAAAAAGTGGAGCACATAGAACCAGAAAATGGAATAGTGGGTAGCAGAGGGTGGCTGGAGGGGGATTGGGACATGTTAGTTAAAGGATACAAAACTTCAGTTAGAAAGAATTAGTCCAGGAGAAGGATTGGGCAACATGGTGCCTATAGTTAACAGTAATGTAATGTATACTTGACTAAGGGAGTAGATTTTAAGTGTTCTTAACACACACACACAAAATGATAAATATGTGAGGTAGTCATATGCTTATTAGCTTGTTTTAGCCATTCCCCACAATGAATACGTGTATCAAAACATCATGTTGTGTGTCACCAATATGTACTATTTTTGTTAATTACAAAAAATTGTTTTTATTTTAAAAATAAAAAAATTAAGTGAAGGACTAATTATTGTGTTGTGTACCTTCTACCACTAAGAAGGAAGTGCAATGCCTGGTAGGCTAAGGGTGACCAACCATTCCAGTTTTCCCAGGATGCCCAGGTTTCTGAGATGCTCAACTTTCAGTCCCCAGCAAACTTACAATGTTAGTCAGCCTAGCAGACCTCTTACTTTTTAAAAGCCACCTACAGTCATGTCTGTGTTTAGCACAGCTGATTCTAACCTATACTATCTCAACATCTCAAAGAGATCTTGGCATGACATAGGAACTCTGTAAATGTCAGCTGATTGGATTCAGCTCTGAGTAGGATTAGTTGTTATTGAGTAAAAATGAATGCTATCTGTATCCTAAATGTCTAGCACAATCCCTAGTCTATAGAAGGTGTTTGGCAAATTATCTGTTTAAAGGCAGAAGGGCATAGCAAGCAAAAGGGAAACTCTAGGAGTCCAGATGGAAGGCTGAAAATGAGAAAAGATTAGCTCATTGAAAATCAAAGTTCTGGAAGAATCTTTCTGCTCAAATGAACAAGGAAGAAGCTGCCTCAGGCAGGGTCAGGATAGAGAATCTGAAGAGGTCTCTAGCCTCCTCTGGTGGCTCAGCAGGGAAGGCAGAGTGTCACTAACAAGTCTGTGCTATGGTGGAGATGAGGAAGGGGAGTGGAAAAGATAGCTGCAAGAGATTACTAGCCCTAGCAAAACAAGAGAGAATTTGATGTCTGGAAATTTTCTCAGTAAGAATTAGAGAGATGAATGAAAGGAAACTCTTCCCCATACTCATTCCCTTAGCTCCCAGGAGTAACAGCTGATGTGAGTTCTCAGTAGAGTCCCATCTCCTGGGCTTGCCCTCAGCTACAAAGGGCTGACTCAGCCAATGTCAAGCCTCCTTCCTGGAAAAGGCTGAATCCGAAAAATGTGTCTATGCAAACAGGTGGAGACCCAAGCCCCTAATTCCAACTGGGGAGAGCTCTGAAAGGCCATGCTGGTCTCAGACCTCCCCAGAGGACTGACAGAGGCCTCTGTTTGACTATACTGACAGCTTCTCTTCTCTCCCAAATACCTTTCTTTCCTCATTCCCACAAGGCTGCTGATGTTAGAACACAGCCTGTTGATTTGCAGCATGCAAATCTCCTTCTCAGAGTCTGATTCTCATGCCCCAAACCATGGGGTCTTAGATATTTACCCTACTTATAAGCTAACAAGTGAACCAGCCACAGGTTCACAGATGCTGGCAGAAGACACTGGGTCAACAAAAAGAATGTTAGCTGGGCACGTAGCTTACTTAGTCCCAGCTACTTGGGAGGCTGAGACTCGAGGATTGCTGGATCCCAGGAATTTGATGCTGTAGTGAGTGATGATCATACTTGCGAACAAAGAAGAAGAAGAAGAGGAGGAGGAGGAGGAGGAGGAGGAGGTTATTACTCACTGCACAGCAGCTAACATGAACTTCATGTTCAAACTGATTTTCACAGCTGAGAAACTCTGACCTTAGGAAATCCAAATCTTTTATTTCAGATTAATATGAGGGTACAAATGATTAGGATACATTGTTTGCACTTCTAAGGTAGAGTTCAAGTTATAGTTGAACTCATCCAAGGGGTGTGCTGCATACCCTTACAAGGTGCACATTAGGTGAGAGCCCACCAATTCCCCCCCCACTTGAATATACTTGTGTTTTTCTCTCGTGTGGGTGTGTAGTTGTTTTTCTATTAGTTTCATATTAGTACTGAGTACATTGGATACTTTACTTTTCCATTCTTGTGATACTTTACTAAGAAGAATGTGTTTCAACTCCATTCAGGTTAATACAAAAGATGTCTCCATCTTTTTTATAGCTGAATAGTATTCCATGATGTACACATACCACAGTTTATTAATCCATTCATAGGTTGATGGGCACTTGGGTTGCTTCCATGTCTGGGCAATTGTGAACTGAACTGCAACAAACATTCTAGTGCAAATTTCCTTATGGTAAATAAAATGATTTTTTTTTTTCTTCTGGGTAGATAACTAGTAATTGGATTGTAGAATCAAATGGAAGGTCTACTTTTAGCTCTTTGAGGATTCTCCATACTTCTTTCCACAGAGGCTGTATCAGTTTTCAGTTCCACAAGCAGTATAAAAGAGTTCCTTCTCTCTACATCCATGCCATCATCTGCAGCTTTGGGACTTGGGGATGTGGGCTATTCTCACTGGAGTTAGGTGATATCTCAGGGTGGGGAAATCCCAATCTTTTAAAAGGCACTACTAGCAAATCTGTCCACCATTTGCCCAGAGAGAGACACGGCATTTATTAATATTAATAATGATTAATTATACATGTAATTATTAATATTATACTGGTTAGGAAATTCATACTGGAGGCAGATACTATCTCTATTTTCTATGCCTGTTGGCCATGTAAATATTCTTGAATGGAGAATCCAGAACAAAAGCTCATAGAAGACACGGGGCAACAGGAGATAGCCAGGGAGCATTATCTCCCAGCACTGGAGACACCTGGCACACACATGCACTGAAGCTGGTTTATAGACACAAAAACATCATGTCTATAAATTTTCATGTAGAGTATTTTGTCACTTTCAGTTATATATTTGGGAGTTACCATATCTTTTATTTTTCATTTAATTTTTATTTCTGTCAATTAAATATATACATGATTTAAAAACTCAAATGGTACCTAAAGGATTCGTAATGAAAACTGGTCTTCCATGCAGCACCTCCACTACTATTCCTGCTCCCAAAAGGCAACAGTATTCAATTATTGTAGCCATTTCCTTTGGTACCTACCTTCATATCTGTATTTTTAAAAAGCATAATGCTTAGGTCACTTTTGTCCATTTCTCTTAAATAGAATCTGTTGACTTCTGTTGAAATCAAGAATTTAATTCTCATATCAACTGTCATATACACATGTTTTTCCTTCTTCATCCTGCCAATCTAAGGGTGTTTTGTTTTTATTTATATTTTTTGTGAGACAGTCTCACTCTGTTGTCCATGCTAAATAGAGTGTCATGGGGTCACCCTAGCTCACAACAACCTCAAACTCGAGTTCAAGTGATCCTCCTGCTTCAGTCTCTCAAATAGCTGAGATTACAGGAGCCTGCCCTAAGGCCCAACTAATTTTTCCATTTTTAGTAGAGACAGGCTCTCACTCTTGCTCAGGCTGGTCTTGAACTCCTGAGTCAAATAATCCTCCTGCCTCAGACTCTTAGCGAGCTAGGATTATAGGCATGAATCACTGCATCCAGCCAACATGAGTGTTTTAAATTATATTTTTTGTTAAACCCATATTCAATTCTTTTGTCTGTATAATTAAATAAATATATTTAGCAAGGAGTTAAGTAGAACACTATGATCATATCCCTTCCTTTTTCATTTTCCCCTAGGAATGAATTACCTTTTTATTTTCCATTTGGCTTAGATCTCCAAGTGTTTCCACCCCACCTTCAGACAACTCTATAAAATGCTTCTCAATTCAATTCTCCAGTTGGTCCAGGCTGTCAGATAACCTACCAATCCTCTCCCTGGAAGCATCGTTCTTGGAGCCTTCCTATAATATTTGTTTCCAGTCTGGGCAGGGTGTTCCCCAGACTAGCCACTCTCGGGAGCTACATTGTCTGGGAGCATTTCCACTACTTCTCACCCTCATTTGGGTAATCACCTACCCTCCAGTATTTTTCTGAAATATGGTGCCCAAGCACCTGATTTTCAGGAGGTTTTTTTTTTTTTCTTCTTCTTTAAATTGGGATTTAAGTTCTTTGTCAGATATATATACCCATATTGCAAATATTTTCTCTTACTTAACATTTTACCTCTCCCTGTCTTAGTTAGTTGGGATACTATACCAAATACCATGGACTAGATGGCTTAAACAACAACTTATTTCTCACAGTTCTGGAGGCTGGAGGGTACAAGATCAAGGTTCTGGCACATCTGCTGTCTGGAGAGAGACAACTTCTTGATTTGCAAATGGGCATTTTCTCCTTGTATCTTCTCATAGTAGAGAGCACAGGGAGGAAGCAAGCTCTTTTGATAAGGGCCCTAATCTCATTCATGAAGCCTCCACTTAATTACCTTCCAAATGCCTTACCTCCTAGAACTATCACATTGGGAGCTAGGATTTCAACACATGCACTTTAGGGAGAAACACACATTCCACCATTCAATCTATTACACCATCCTAATGGTGTCTTTTGATAAGCAGAAGTCTTGATTTTAATGCATTTCACTTTATTATCTCTTTCTTTAGAGTTGGAATTTTATGTGACCTATTTAAGAAATCTTTATCTTGAAGTCATCAAGAAGTCTGTATTTTCTGTACTTTACAATTTCTTTGAAGAGTTTTATTTAAAAAATATTTTAATTTCAGTTTTTAAAGTCCCAGTTAGGCATAGCACCTGCTACAAAAATGGTTGTAGTTGATGTGTAAAAAGAAGTTTGAGCCTAGGTTCAGATCATTGCAATAGGTTTTTCACCTGCATGAAAATTCATAAAAACAATCAAGACATTTGTAAATCACAAGTGACAAATTTTGATTATAGGGGGCTGCCTGGTGTGTTGCAAGGCATCTATCCTCCCTGGGTCTCCACCCAAATAAATGCTGGTTATTATGTAACAAATGACTGCCCACTTTCCCAAATGCCCTCTAGCGGGTAGTTTCGTTCCTATCAACCATCCCTTCTCTAAATATACTCTTAAATATCAATGTTGGTATACTGCCCCATTTCTTCATCGGGAAACCTTTCTGCTACATATAATCCGGCTGTCAGGAAACTTCTCAGTTCTTTCTGCTTGCTGGGAAAGCTCTGGGCCACTGCTTAGCTGGCAGCCTCCTTGATATCTTATTTAGTCCTCTCATCAACTCTGTGACACAAGTGCTCTCAGCCTGGTCTTTAGACAGCCAGACTTCCCAGACTCAACCCCAGCTCTGTTACTTATCAGTTGTTTGACATTGGCAAGTCAGGTACCTACTCTCTGCCTCAATTTTCTCATCTTTAAAATGGAAACAATGACTTACCTATCTTCACCTTTAAAGTGGGAACAATAACTTACTATCTTATAAGGATTTACAGTGATGGAATCCATGAACACAAAGCATTCAACCAGTATCTGGCACACAGTGAACCCTACATAAGCTGAGGTGAATATTACGCTATAGAACAGACACACAGGGGAATTGAGAAAGGTCCCATCAGTGCAAAACATTCGGCAAACCTGGGCTCTAATTAGCATCAATTGGAGGTGGAGGAGCAATAGAGGGAGTATTTATTTGGAAATTTCTAGAATTTGTTTTGCCACAAAGTGTCACACTTTGGAATAAGAGCACAAAATTGCTTGTATGTGTGACAACTCGAGGATACGTCAGTTATATAAACATTTTCGCTTGTTAAATTGATGAATGCATTACACTAAAAATAGCCTTTATTCTACTGTTGTTTTGTTGCCGTGAGTCTGAAGTATTACTTAGCATCTGTAATGTATTAAAGGTTTCTTTTTTTATTATTAATTGTACTGTGAAGATTTGATACTGCCTGAAAACTAGAATGAAGTACATTGCCATTAAATGCTGTGTATATTTTTCTTTTAAAAAATTTTCAGCTCGGCACCCATAGCACAGTAGTTACGGCGCCAGCCACATACACCAAAGGTGGTGGGTTCAAACCCAGCCCAGACCAGTTAAACAACTGCAACCAAAAAAATAGCTGGGCGTTGTGGTGGGTGCCTGTAGTCCCAGCTATTTGGGAGGTGAGGCAAGAGAATCATGTAAGCCCAAGAGTTGGAGTGAGCTATAACACCCCGAAACTCTACTGAGGGAGACATAGTGAGACTCTGTCTCAAAAATAAATAAATAAATAATTTTTCATCATTAATTAATCTGTAAGTTTATGGTTTTACATATTTATGGGGTATATAGTGTGATGGTTCAGTGCAAGTACACATATACATAATGATCAAATCAGGGTAATTACCAAATCCATCACTTAAAACATTTATCATTTCTTTGTGGTAAGAACATTCAAAATCTTCTCATACATTATGTTTTCAGTTCATCATTTCGGTAAGTTTGCAACATAGTCAACACTGTGAAATAAAAATAACCAAATCCATCAACACTGTTGATGAACAATCTGGAAAGGCAAGTCTTCCTTTAGTGAACAATCAAGCCGTTGTTCTACGACATAAGGATGTTGCTTCTCTAGTATATTCTTTAGCCATGTAAAATAAAGTGTGTTATTTATTATTAGAGCTAAAATGGTGTCTAATTATGCACAGTTTGTTATTGATGATATAAAAGCAATTACGGTGCAATCAAGCAAAATGGCATTGTTGGCAGGTTCCACTTAATATTCCTAAATTACCACATTGGCAAAAGTCAAGCATTTATTAGTGCTCCTGCAAAGCCAATCAGATAGACCATTTACATAGCTCCCTTTGGTGTTCCTCAAAAGTTGGTGCTCATCCCTGGGGAGCATGATAAATTTGCAGTGGTATTTCCACTTTGCTCTCCCAAACTTCCATCTTTGCTCCCAAGATGGGAGTTTGTCTTCCCAAACTTTAACAACACCTCAAACCACTTATGTTGATCCCAGTCTTCATTATTTTCTTTCTTTTTTTCGTTTGGGTAGAGTGCCGTGCTGTCATAGCTCACAGCAACCTCAAACTCTTAGGCTCAAGCAATCCTCTTGCCTCAGCCTCCCAAGCAGCTGGGACTATAGGTGTGCACTGCTATACCCAACTAGTTTTTCTATTTTTAGTAGAGACAGGATCTTGTTCTTGCTCAGACTTTTTTCAAACTCCTGAGCTCAAGCTATCCTCCTGCCTCGGCCTCCCAGAGTGCTAGGATTATAGGCATGAGCCACCTCACCCGGCCGATTAATTTCTTTATTAATCAGAATTTGCAATTTGTTGTATATCCTTCGGTTATCAGATTGTTCAATGATACCATGGTGAAAATTCAATTGAATGGAATGCTCAGACAATTGCCTGCTCCAGTTAATTCTATTTCCCAGTTAACAGAGCAAACTGGAAATATATCTAAGAGAATTCAGTTTATTGAAAACCTTTATAAAATATATATAATGGACTTTAAAGATCTAGTAAGTATGCTAATAAGAATACTTATCTGCTCACTGGCTTGCTCAGAGCCTCCCATCTGGCCCAGACATGATCCCAGATGTACCGTTCCAGTCTTGCAAAGGATGGCTGCTAGTCTGACTTTATTCCCTGGCTTCTCTGATCGATCCAGCTTAAAGTAGGCAATTCGAGATCTGTGGTCACTCAGTGCCCCATGTTCTAGTGTTACTTCTCTTACCAGAGCACAGTGACGTGTGGGGAGCTGTTTCTCAGAAAAGAGTTTGTCTGCTAAGCGGGCACAGCCTTGCTCCAGAACCCAGGGGCAAGGGCTATTATCCCCCCTCTGGGGCTAATGTAAACCTCACAGCGCATCTTTTTCCACCACCAACACTCCAAGGGGTCGAGCTGCTTGCATAGTAGTCTGGACCCCCTGCAGAGCCCCTTCCAGGCCCAATAGGAAGCTAACAGACTTCCATGTAACTCAACACCTGTGCTGGGGAAGTTTCCCTTGGTTTAAAATGTGTTTTCTCAGAACCCAAAAGGTCTAACAGGTATTGTACTTACATCTTTGTAGTAGGGACGTAAGATGCAGCAATTTGACTTTACTTTGGAGGGATTATCCTGACATGCTCTGAGCACTTGCCATCATGCTGGGAGGGACCCTACAGCTTCTCCTTGCACAAGGAAGTCCCAGCTCTCAATATAGTAAGGGATGCTGCCCCTCATCCCTGCCCCCAAGCTCTAAGGCTTCAGGGGAGAAACTACAGAACCAGATTCCTCTGGGACATCTGTGTAGATATCCTAATCCTTGTTTCAAGGTCCCCAGTTTTCCAGTCAGGGAAAATGAGTGACAGGTTGAGGTCACTCAGGCTTATAATCTTAGCACTCTGGGAGGTGGATGGCTTGAGCTCAGGAGCTCAAGACCAGCCTGAGAAAGAGCATGACCCCATCTCTACTAAAAATAGAAAAACTAGCTGAATGTAGTGGAGACTATATGCCTATAGTCCCAGCTACTTGGGAGGCTGATTGCTTAAGCCCAAGAGTTTAAAGTTGTGATGCCATGCCACTCTACCAAGGGCAACAGAGTGAGATTCTGTCTCAAAAAAAGAAAAGAAAATGAGTGTAACAAATTGTGGCATAGAAATCACAATTTCTGTGTCATTTGGAGAACTGTCAGTCTAACTATAAAGCCCCTTTTCTGCCCCTCAACTATGTCAGCTTTTCACTGCTGGAGATGCAAGGTACTGCTTGTCAAATGGATGGATGGATGGATGGATGGATGGATGGATGAGGGGCACTGGACAAGCAACACTTTAAAAAAGCATAGAGTATTCATATTTTTTAAATTTCAGATTAACATGAGAGCACAAATGATTAGGTTGCAATGTTTGCATTTGTTAGGTAAGGTCTGTTGTAGCAGTGCCCCTGACTCAGGAGGATAAAGGGTATTTTTAAATTTTAGTTTTATATTATTTCTGAACAAGTCAGAGAATACAGATGAGAAAGCATGAGAAAATCGGGTCAAGTTTTCTAGAAGAAACTTTTTGTTACCCTTTATTGCATCTCTTTATCTGATAAATCATAACTGTCAATGTTCAATAGACTATTTCTTTGTTTTGTTTCTTATGACTTTTTTAAAACAAGAAACTAAATATGATGTATATAATATTACATTAAAATTGTGTAGGGTGAGTTATAAGCTGCTTTCTTTATATAATGAATAGAATGTTGAATATTCTGAAAATTAATATTTGTCATTTATTGGAAATTGAAAGCGTAAAAGATACCTTAATAAACAAACAGATTTAGCAGAATAAATCAACAGAAAAATAGAATTTTGGGTTATAGAAAACAGAAGAGAAACATTTAATTTGACCAGAATGATAATTTGGGTGCAGAATTTTGTTTGGTAAATGTTTCACTACCAGAACTCTAGTCTACAAAAATATCTCAGGCATTAATGTCATAAAGTGCGTCAGAGTTGAGTGAGACAACAAAATGTGAAGCCAAGCCATTGCGTGCAAAGCCTTTTGAGTCAGACCAGCTGTAAGTAAAAAGGAGCAAATGAAAAAGCCACAAGTGAAGAAAAATCATCAAAAACTTCTTAAATGTTCTACATGGATAATCAGACTATTTGCCAGTAATAAGATATTTACCTGTACATTTTAAATACTAAAAGCAAAGGCAATAAATTCTCAAAACTCGAATTTTGCTACAATTTACTGTTATGTCTATGCTCTGGAGATGGCACCTGTTGTCCCTGTGTGGTGAAAATGCTTTATAATGTTGGCTACAGTGTCTCTCTTTCCAATCCCCAGTTCACTGACGTCACCTTGATGGCTTGAAATCAGCCAGGGGAGGAGAAATTGGAAAACACCATGTGTCAGGGCTTTTCTTTGTACAGAAACCTGGCTGTTAAACATTTACCAGCACACCTTGGCAACATTCTTCCTGGCCATAAAAATTTTTTAAAGGCCCACTCTTCCTTGACCAAGGGCGAATACTAAATATTTTTAAATCTGTATCAAGTGACAGGTGACCCCAGAGCCAAGCACTGTGCTCCGCTGTCCGGAAGCATGAAAACTTCCTTCTGATCCACAAGCACCAGTTTGCTCCTCCTACCCATATTATCATGTGCCTTCTCTTTCTACTCAGAGACTGTCATATTGCTGTGCACCACAAGAAGCAGTGACAGGGAAACGGGTGTCTTTCCTCTTGGGATGGCTTGTCCTCCAAGGAAGGGCGGAGGAAGAGGGAGCATAGGATGCCTTGGCTACAGCTCCATCTTCTCCAGCAGCAGCTTGCTCTGAAAATACCCAAAGGCAATAATTGCCACAGCAAGTGATTTTTTTTCTTATGAAGCCCAGCTGGTTCAGCCCACATGAAAAATGCCTTGGTTTCTATAGCTGCAGAACGATTATTGCATTTTACCATTTGCCAAAGAACCTCCCTGGCTTATTAGGCTAAAGGACATTCAGCTCTTTCCTGATCCGGGTTTTGGATGTTTGTTTGGACATTACAAAATTCCCATATCAAATAACTGTGTTTTCCCCGAAAGCTGTCAGGCCATCCATGCAGGGCCTAGGCAAATGGCATCGCACTTTTCTAGCTTCTCTCTACACCAAAGCTGTCTTCCCCATGCAACTGTCAGTTCTTCCTAACGTAAGACAGGTCTGTAGCCTCATGCTAACTTAACATTAGGGTATTAGAGGGACGTCTGGAGCAGGGAAAGAAGGGCAGAAGAATATAATGTGCACAAAATTCCTCATCAAGCAGAGGAAGAAGTCTGAAATTAATCATTTATTCCTGACTTGAATTTCAGATATAATTAGGTTCTTTCAGGTAGCATGAACTGAGAAATGATCATATTGCCTCAGGTAAAGGAATTTGTTTATGATATAATATAGGCAAAATGTACACATGTTCTATGCGAGATACAAATAAAGAAAGTGGATTCAGACTCACTCCTAAGAGAATTTATGAGCATCCCTAGGTGTATTCTGAAGAGAATTGTCTTGTTTTCCTCCTGAAGACTTTAAACTCATAGAACTTAAGTGCCCTCATGCATGAAGAGACAAGAGGCAGAGACTGATGGATATGAGGATCCTAATTCTTCACTCTGGTATCATTCAAATAATAACAATTTTAGTGATGGAATAAAAGTGAATTTTATATCCTTAGTTATATATTGTCAGGAAATTGCTATTTTCCCTTTAATAAACAGACGGGTATAGATTGATGACAACTTATCAAATATTAGTTTGATAATATTTAAGAGAAAAAGAAACCAACGTATCTTGCTATTTGCACAAACACTACTGACAACAAAGTAGAATTGATTCAACAGATTGAAAGAATCTTGGAGCGTATACAGTTTGCTGTTTTATGCTTATTAAATAGCAGAATGACTTTCTTATTAAAATAGGTTGTCTATTTTCTAAATAACTAATTTTATATGTAATAGTAAAAGATTAAATACACACCTCCTAAAATTGAGAGGAAAACCAGGTATTCTCTTATATCACTCCTATTCAGCCAGTGACAGTCCCCTTTAGTCTTTGCGGGTGCAAAAAAATAATAATAATAATATTAATAATAAAGGACACACATATTAGAAAAGAAAAAGTAAAATTATCTTTATTCGGGGATAACATAATTGTGTATAGTTCCAGATCACTGCAATGTGAATGTCACAATCAGGTGAGTCACATGAATTTCTTGATTGCCCAGTGCCTATAAAAGTTATATTTATACTATATTATAGTCTACTGAGTGTACAATTGTATTATGTCTAAAAAGCAATGTACATACCTTAATTCAAAATGCTTTATTACTAAAAATGCTAATGATCATCTGAGCCTTCGGCAAGTCATAATACTTTTGCTGGTGGAGGGGCTTGCCTTGGTGTTGATGACTACTGACTGATCAGGGTGATGGTTTCTGAAGGTTAGGGTGACAATTTCTTAAAATAAAACAATGAAGTTTGTGGATCAATGAATTCTTACAAAAAATTTCTCTGTAGCATGCAATGCTGTTTAACACTATTCTACCCACAATAGAACTTTTAAAAATGGAGTCATTTTTCTCAAATCTTGCCACATTATCAACTAAGTTAATGTAATACTATAAATCCTTCAATGTCATTTCAATGATGTTCACAGGCTCTTCACCAGAAGTAGATTCTAACTTCAGAAGCCACTTTGCTCATTCATAAGGAGCAATTTTTTTTTTTTTTTTTTTTTTTTTTGCAGTTTTTGGCCAGGGCTGGGTTTGAACCCACCACCTCCAGCATATGGGACAAGCGCCCTACTCCTTTGAGCCACAGGGGTAGCCCAAGAAACAGCTCTTCATTCATTCAAGTTTGACCATGAGACTGCAGTGACTCAGTCACATCTTCAGGTCTCGCTTCTAGTTCTAGTTCTGTCACTGTTTCTACCAGAATTGCAGTGACTTCCTCCACTAAAATCTTGAACACTTCAAAGTCATCATCAGAGTTGGATTATTGTCTTCCAAATGCCTATTAATGTTGATAGTTTTGCCCCTTCCTATGAATCACAAGTGTTCTTAATGGCATCTAGTATGGTAAATGATTTCCAAAAGGTTTTTAATTGAGTTTTCTCAGGTATATCAGAGGTATCACTATCTATAGCAGCTATAGTTTTGTGAAATATATTTTTTAAATAATAAGACTTCAGTTCAAAATTACTCCTTGATCCACAGGCTGCTGAATGAATGCTGTGTCACCAGGCATGAGAAGAACATTAATTTCCTTGCACATCTCCATCAGCAATGACCAGGTGCATTGTCAATGAGCAGTAAAATTTTGAAAGGAATCTTTTTTCCTGAGCAGGAACTTTTGATAGTGGGCTTGAAATAGTCAGTAAACATATATCATTGAATGATTATTATGAACAAATAAACTGTCATCCAGCTTGTCGTTCCATTAACAGAGAACAAGCAAAGTAGATTTGGCATAATTTTTAAGGGTCTTAAGATTTTCAAAATGGTAGATGAACATTGGCTTCAACCTAAAGCCACCAATTGCATTACCTGCTAACAAGAGAGTCAGCCTGTCCTTTGAAGCTTTGAAGTCAGGCATTGACTTTTCTCCAGCTATGAAAGTCTTAGATGGCGTCTTCTCCTGATAGAAGGCTGTCTACATTGAAAATCTATTGTTTTGTATAGTCCCTGTCATCAGTGGTTTTAGCTACATCTTCTGGATGACCTACTTCTGCTTCTATGTCAGCACTTGCTGCTGCCTCTTTATGTTACGAAGGTGCCTCCATTCCTTAAACCTCACGAGCAACCTCTGCTAACTTCAAACTTTTCTTCTGTAGCTTCCTCACCTCTCTCAGCCTTCATAGAATTAAAGAGTATCAGAGCTTTGCTCTGGATTAGGTTTTGGCTTACGGGAATGTTGTAGCTGATCTGATCTTCTAATTAGACCAATCAAACTTTCTCCCTATCAGCAATAAGGCTGTTTTTCTTTCTTATCATTCATTCATGTGTTTGCTGGAGTAGCACTTTTACTTTCCTCCAGGAAGTTTTCCTTTGTGTTCACAATTTGGTCATCTAGCACAAAGGCCTACCTTTTGACCCATCTCAGCTTTCAACATGCCTTCCTCCCTAGCTTTTGATTTAAAGTAAGAGTTTTGTGACTTTTCTTTCACTTGAATGCTTAGATGCCTTTGTAAGGTTATTAATTGGCCTAATTTTAATATTGTTGTGTCTCGGGGAATATGCAGGCCCAAGGAGAGGGAGAGAGACAGAGGAATGTCTGGTTAGTGGGACAGTCAGAACATACAGAACATTATTAATTAAGTTCCCCATCTCCTATGAGTGCAGTTCATGGGGCACCAAATGATTATAATGGTAACATCAAAGATCACTGATCACAGAGCACCATAACGATATAGTAATAACATAGAAATGGAAATATTGCAAGATACCAAGTGTGACACAGAGACAAGAAGTGAGCACATGCTGCTAGGAAAGTGGCCCTGATAGACTTGCTCAACACAAGATTGCCACAAACCTTCAATCTGTAAAAAGTGCAGTATATGTGAAGCACAATAAAGTGAAGGACAAAGGAAGTAAGACTGTAAGTAGAAAATCTTTAGGGGTCTACAGTCGAAGTTAGTAGAACTTAGTTAATGAATTAGTCAACTTAGCAAGATCACAGGATACTAGTCAGTGTACAATAATAAATTGTATTTCTATTTCCCAGTAATTAAAAATTGAAAGTTGACATTTAAAACTCCAATGCCATTTACAATAGGAAAAAAATTGTTAGGTACTTAGGGATAAATCTAATAAAATATGTAAGATCAATAAATGTCCAAATCAAATTTACCTATAAATTCAATACAGTTCAATTCGAAATTCCAGCAGCAGCATCTATAGAAATTGACAAGTGAACTCTAAAATTATATAAAAATACAAAAGACATAGAATAGCCAAAATAATTGAAAATAAAAAACAAAGGACTTGAGGGCACCTAATTTCAAAACCTACAATAAATCTACAATAATCAGGACAGGGTGGAATTGGTATAAATACAGACACATATATCAGACAGACCCACACATATATGGCCAAGGTAATTTAATGAGGGTAAGGAGAGTCCTAGGATATATAACATTTGCCAAAGTTCATCAAACTGTACGTTTGAAATGTAAAATCTTAAAAGGATTAATTTTATTTTATGTTCACTTTACTTGGATACGATAGAGTTTAAAAAAAATTAAAGGCTGACAAATACCATAATATTTACAAAATTCAGGAAAAGAATCTAAAATAAATCAACTTGCTGACACACTTCTATAATAATTTTACTCTACATTTTCAGCTACTTTATCTTTGATTGCCTCTTCATTTTTTTTAGAAGTAGAAAAACAAACTTTTCCTTTAGCAGTATTTGTCCATTTTTTTATTCTTGATAGTTTAAGTAGACATGTTTACTTCATATTCAAGTTTTTCTAAGTATTCAACATTATTCTTTTTCTTTACTTTTTAGATCTGTCTTTTTGTTTTCTCTGTAGTTGTTGCTCTATGCATACTTTAACCTGTCACAGATTATCTGGAATTAATATGACATATTTTCACATATAGCATTAAAAGCTTATAATAGCATATATATTTCTACTTATCCCTTCCTTTATTTTTGATATCTTTATTATGTGTTTATGCTGGTTTTGTTTTAAATAATAAAATGTCTTTCAACCCTGTCACGCACCTCATCCCCCGCCTTCTTTCCCTGCCCCTTCCCCACGCTCTAT
>CAUYPK010035247.1:0-19660 GCA_963574355.1 Loris lydekkerianus | reverse complement strand
CAGTCACTGTCTGAAGAGGACAGAGAAAGGCTGGAGGTAATTTAACAGAAATAAAATAGATTTTAATTTTTGTACACAGTTGACATTTTAATATCCAGTTTGCTTTCTTGGTACTGAGTAGAAAATTTACAAAGAAATCTTATTTCTTTCATTATCTTTTGAGGGAGACATGAATTCTATTGTTTCCTTTGTGATATCCAGGGAAATGTTGGCAAGTATTATTAATCTAGGGTTTATAGATAAAATGACATTGGATGGGAAAAGATTGCCTCTTAATGTAAATAAATGTCTAAGTAGGGTGGCACCTGTGGCTCAAGGGGTAGAGCACCGGCCCCATATACCAGGGGTGGCAGCCCTGGCCAAAATTGTAAAAAAAAAAACAAAAAAAGTCTAACTAAGATGTAACGTTTGTTTCAGTCATGCATATAATAAACAAACATAGGAGTAGGATCATTAAATATGACTTTGTTATCAAGAAAATCACAGGTCTGGATGTGGTAGTTCACCCCTGTCACACCCTGCACTTTGGGAGGTTGGGGTAGGAGGATGGTTTGAGACCAAGCTGGGCAACATAGCTAGACCCTGCTTCTAAAAAAAAAAAAGAATCTGGGTGTGGTGGCTCATACTTATAGTTAGATCCTGCAGAAGCTAAGATCACACCACTGCTTCTTCAGTTGGGCAACAGAACAAGACTGTGTCTCTAAAACAAAACAAAAACACCCAGATATTTTTGGATCATTTTCATTTGTTATAGTTATACTGTTATAGTAGGTCTATTGCTACATCTTGAAGGTATTAATAGAGATATATGTAGTAGTATAATAATATATATCACAAATTGTTTTAATACTTTGTTAACTATATGGCAGTGTTTCCATTGTAATCCTATGTAATTTATTTTTATGTTTTATTTTTAAAGTATTATCATGCAAAGAGTCTGTAGGCTTCACCAGATTGCCAAAGGGGTTGGTAGAATAAAAAAGGTTAACTCCTAGCAGAAGCCCCATCAAAATGCATAATTGTTCCCTAGTGGTTATCTAGATTCCATGTGTCAGTAGACTTTTTTTCTTAAAGGGCCATATAGTAAACATTTTAGGCTGTGGATCATTCTATCCCTGTCATAGTTGCTTGGCCTTGCAGTGGTAGCAAGGTAGCAAGGTAGCAAGTGATAAATGATTGAAAGCTGGGTTCCAATAAAACTTTATTTACAAGAAACAGGCTACCAGTCCTCAGGCTGTAGTTTGTTATCCTCCGATCCAAACCATGATTTTGGACAAACTTCTTCATTATGTGAATTAAATAATACTCGATAAAGATTAGAAAGAACACAAAGCTGAGTATCCACATCTTTATAGAGCTTTATAAACAACTACTTTTAGGGAGGTGCCTATGGCTCAGTGGGTAAGGTGCTGACCCCATATACCAAGGGTGGCGGGTTCAAACCTGGCCCCAGCCAAACTGCAACAACAACAAAAAATAGCTGGGTGTTGTGGCGGGCACCTGTAGTCCCAGTTACTTGGGAGGCTGAGGCAAGAGAATCGCCTAAGCCCAGGATTTGGAGGTTGCTGTGAGCTGTGACATAACAGTACTCTATCGAGGGTGACAAAGTGAAACTCTGTCTCTAAAAACAAACTCAAAAAACAGCTACTTTTAAAAACAATAATCGCCAGTTGTGTCATATGGAAAGGATCAAAATTATATTTCTTTTAACTCAAGGGAGAATTCTTTCTAGTAGCTCATTTGTATACACATTATTAGTTTTGATCATATAAAATCACTGTCTTTGTCTTGCTAGGTGAGAAAACAGTCAATTGTTGGCAATTGTATGTGGTTCCCTGTGATATAAAATGGATTCTAATGCTTCAAATATTGTTCTGCTCTAATTCTTGCTATTTTATTCACTTTTTAATTCATGTATTTATTTTTATACATTTGGAAAAAGTTTGAAAATGTTTGGAGATTTCTGGTTTCCTTGATATACATATCATGATAGTTATGAAGTTAAAACTATGATTTTCTAGGTATAAATGAATCATTTCTAAGAGTCCTTTAAATTTGGCTTGAATTACAGGTTGTTTAAAAATCTGCAGTTAAGGATGATAAACTACCAGTCTGTGGGCCAATATCTGCCAAAGTGCTGTGTGTGTGTGCGAGTGTGTGTGTATGCGCACTTGGGCTCTTTACATACATGTATCTACACAGTTTTATGCCTTCCAGCAGGCCAGACCTTCTTTTGTAGTACAAGTCTTGTCTCTCTCCATTGCGGTGTTTTTTAGCCTTTTTCATCTCATGGCACACTTGAACCCGTAGTTAAACTTCCATGGCACACTTAAATTTCGAAAATAATTTAATTCATGATCTTTAAAAATGTTTGCAGCACATCTAAGATCCTCTCACAGGACACCAGTTTGCTGCGGCACACAGGTTGAAAATCGCTTATCTATTATCTTAGCTAAAAAGATACTCATATGTGGTGGCTCACACCTATAATCTAGCACTTTGGGAGGCTGAGGTAGGTAGATTGCTTGAGCTCAGGAGTTTGAGATTAGGCTGAGATCCTGCCTCTACTAAAAGAAAAATAGAAAAAACTAGCTGGGCATTGTGGCAGGTGCCTGTAGTCCCAGCTACTCCTGAGGCTGAGGCAGGAAATCATTTGAACCCAGGAAGTTAGGCTGACACCAGTGCCTGCTACCTAAGGCAACAGAGTGAGATTCTGTCTCAAAAACAAACAAAAAAACAACCAAAAAACACTGGGTTATAGTATTTGCCTAATCCCTAAATGCACTTACTGTGTTTGTTACCTGAGTGAATTGGCCCAGGTCGGAAAAAAGTTTGTTACTTTTGGAACTCTGTCAAGAAACAAGGAATTAGGGGAAATTTAAGGGCTCTCTTGGTTTTTATATATCAATAATTGTAATTATGGGTTTCAGAAAATAAGGTAAGAAGCAAAAAGATATTATCATTTAAAAATTGTGTTTTAGGAGGAGTTACAAGTCCATGAACAAAAAATTTCAGAATTTTCTAGAAGAGTGGCTGAAGTACAGTTTCTGCTTCAAAGTAGTGAAATACCTCTTGAATTGCAGGTAAGAGAATTTTCATTTAAAGGTCCTAATTAGCTGGATGTGGTGGAGCACACCTATAGTCCCAGTTACTTGGGAGGCTGAGACAGGAGGATTGCTTGAATTCAGGAGTTCTGGGCTGTAGTGTGCTATGCTGATTGGGTGTCCATACTAAGTGGGGCATCAATATGGTGACCTCCCGGGAGTGGGGGGGGCCACCAAGTTGCCTAAGGAGGGGTGAATCAGCCCAGGTCTGAAACAGAGCAGGTCAAAACTCCCATGCTGATTAGTAGTGGAATCATACCTGTGAATAGCCATTACTATCCAGCCTGGGCAACATAGCGAGACCCCATCTCAAAAAATAGATAAATAAATAAAGAAAGGTCCTAATTAAAGATTCTCTGTAGCCTCTAAAATAATGTTCATAAACCATGTATTCTAAATCTGAAAACTTAAAATAAAGTTAGGATTATTATTTATTTAATTCCCATGTTAAGTCTAACCAAATTTTTAACAGTTGGAGCTTTCTCTGTCTTTGTTTCTGGGATTCTTGAAGAGTGAATGTAGTACATAGTACTGTGAACACAAAGGGTAATTCAAGCCAGCCTTGAAGATGATTTATGGTGAATATATTTAAGGAAATAATATCCAGATAAATTTGGGGGGTGGGTTGAGGGGGCACTGATCTATGCTTAAAATAAATAACATCTATTTCCTTCAAGTTCCAAATCTTTCTTAATAGATAAGTATACATTTTTTCATTTTAAGCGTGAATATTTTTGCATATTTTAATTTTGCTTAATTTTATAGGCCTCATGAGTGGAGGGGGAATTATTGCTCCCTTGTAGAATAACCATGTTTTCTTATGAGTGTTTGGGTGTAGGCAGGAGAATATGGCTCAAGTGATTCTAGGTTTTCTTAAATGCTAAATGGGAAAACAGAGAGGGCCCCAAGTATGATTTTCTGTGGTGTGAGAGATTTGTTTCAGTTTTATTTAGATCAAAGAGCACAGTGTTGGATCTGAGTTACTGGGTGAGCTGGTTTTGGTTGTACTGCCTACCAGGTTTGTCATCCTGGACAAGTTATTTCACCTTCTTAAATGTCTGTTTTGTATGAGAATCAATTACCACTCTGCTGTGTACGTAACACATACTGAGGATAGCTAGATTCTGGCTATTTAATTTTTTCCTGTATGTTTTCATCTCATCTATGTTTAATCTCACAACTGTCCCTAGACAGCAGCTCAGCTGGGAAGCTAAATTAAATTTATTTTAGGGGGAAGGATTCACATTGGTCTCTTGAGAAAAGAATGTCCATTTCAGTTTTATCCATGTTACTCTTTATTCTTTTAAATGCAACATTAGAATTGTTACATTGGGGATGTCAAACAACGAGAAAGAATTTATTTCACATTGAAATGAAGCCATCTCAACTTACTCTGTAGCAACACAGTTGTCTTAAATCTTGCTAAATAATGCCCATTACAGTACTTCCCATGTTTCCTGATTTCAGGTAATGGAGTCCTCTGTTTTGAAAAGGATGGAACAAATAAAGCATTTCATGGGAGGATCTAATTGCTCTGTGCTCAGTGGCAGCACCACCGAGCTAAGGGAGGATCTCGACCAAGCCAAGACCCAAATTGGGATGACCGAATCCCTCTTAAAAGCCCTGTCTCCTTCTGACAGCCTGGAGATCTTCACTAAACTAGAGGTGCTAATAACTGCTTGTCATTGTGTCCAGATTTATTTTCACAATTATTTTCAATGGTTTTGACCTCTTGAGTTTAATACACATAAAAGAAAAGGAAAGTTTGAGAAAAAAAAAAAAATCAATAAAACAGATTGGGTCTATTTAGCATTTTCATGTTTGAATTGCTCTGTGCACAATAATTTTTTATTTATTTGATATTGCATTATAATTATACATTTGCCAGCAGAGAGAAAGCAAATCCACTCAAGAGAAAAATCATCTAGATTTCTACAAAATGAATGAGATCTAATATGTTTTGTGTAAACTGAGCCTGTTTTAACACTTAATGTTGGTTGTTTATTTGTATATTTAGGAGATACAACAGCAAATTCTACAGCAAAAGCACAGTATGATGCTGCTTGAGAATCAAATAGGTTGTCTGACTCCTGAACTCTCAGAATTGAAAAAGCAGTATGAAAGTGTCAGTGCTTTATTTAACACCAAAAAAAGTGTTTTACAAGATCACTTTTCTAAGTTATTGAGTGGTAAGTGCAATGTTTCTCTTTCTTTGTTTCTGAGATTCTTAAAGAGTGAATGTAGTACATAGTTCTGTGAACACAAAGGGTAATTCAAGCCAGCCTTGAAGATGATTTGTGGTGAATATATTTAAGGAATTAATATCCAGATGAATTTAGGGGGAGGGGAGACACTGATCTAAGCTTGACATAAAGAACATCTATTTCCTTCAAGCTCCAAATCTTTACTTCTTTCATGAAAATAAGTCACCAAAATTGTAATATTTGACCTGTTCACTGTGGTCAGGGAGTCTGGGACATAGTTGTGTGCAGGTGCCCTGAGTAGTGTCTTTGGGTGTCTTAAATTCTCAGAAAGGTTTGATGTAGAAGTTATACCTTAGTTTCTTTCTAGGTTTTAAATTGAGCGTTAGGTTTTACTAGCACTTTATACAGTGGCTTGTACTCAAAGCCTAGAAAGCAAATTTTAAAATCTCGCTCTTGGACAAGGAATCTGAAGTCTTCCTTGAATAGAGCTTCTTTTTTTTCTTCCTACAGATCAATGCAAGAACTTTAATGACTGGTTCAGCAACATAAAAATGAACCTTAAGGAGTGTTTTGAATCAGCAGAAACAAAAAAGAGTGTGGAACAGAAGCTACAGAAACTTTCTGTAAGATACATGTATATATAAATTTTAATTAAAATTTATCAAAACTAAAATATTGGTGGCATAGAATTGTATTTAAGTAGATAGGATGATAATTATTTTGACTTACTAATTACTGAAAGATAATATTCCCCCAAAACTTGGCTTTTCCCTAATCATTTTGAAACTGCATTTACTAGGGAAGTGTGGAAGTGGCTTCCACATGCCCACCACTGCACTCATTCTAAGGTGCTATTTAATTTAGTGTTCATTGGTGTTAAAATTAGATTAAATAAAAAATAAAGACTTTACCTAATTCGGACTTTAAAATCTCCTTATTTTCTTAGATGAGATCTCTTGAGTCTATACATTTTTTCACAGGTATGTTTATTTTAAAAGCTACAGTTGAACTTTAATATTCTGCTCCTTCGAGAGTAGCTTGAAATAAAAGGCAATGTACTGGGGGCATTTAAAAAGCCTCTGGTTGGCTCTGCGCTTTTAGCTCAGTGGCTAGGGCTCCAGCCACATATACTGGGATTGACGAGTTCGAACCCATCCCTGGCCTGCCAAACAACAATGACAACTACAACAAGAAAATAGTTGGGCGTTGTGGTGGGCGCCTGTAGTCCCAGCTACTTGGGAGGCTGAGGCAAGAGAATTGCTTAAGCCCAAGAGTTGGTGCCCCTAAATCTTGATCAGTTTAGGGAAAATTAGCTATCACTTTAGTCTTTTGATGTTTCTAAACTTATGGGTGGCATTAAATGATCTCTGTTTAATTTCTTGCTGAGAAGGTACCATTCTTTACTGATAGAATCACTTTTCTTTCTGAAATTTGAAATACCTTTAATTTCCCCCATTGCCTAGGGCTCAGCATTTGGCTCTCAAACCTGAAAACACAAGCATTGATATATGTGTAATTCTGATTGAGACAAAGTTAAATAGAGAATAGTCTGTTTAGTTTTATGTATTAATCACCAGAAAGGAGAAAGTTTTTGGAGAGGTTGAGTGGAGCCTGGATGGGCAGACACAGCTTCCTGTTCTTATTCTTACTGACCTTCACACCACATTACTTTGTTTGATATCATTTTCAGGAAGTCAGAAGTAAATGCCAATGTATACACACATTGTAGAACTACTGTAAATCATCTATCCTCGGAAGTAGCTGCATCTTCACAGCCCTTTTTTGTTAAGAAGACAATGTGTCTGTGTACTCATTTGGAAAAGTGTTGTTGGGTGGTAGACACCGTACTCAGACTTGCCAGGAGGCCCTAACTAACCTTTTGTCTTTCTTCAGGATTTCTTGACCCTTGAAGGAAGAAGAAGTAAAATCCAGCAGGTGGATACCTTACTGAAGCACGTGAAGAAGCTTCTGCCCAAAACACACGTCAAGGAGCTGACTGGTTGGCTCACAGGTCAAGAATTAGAATTAGAAAAAATGGAGTCCATATGCCAGTCACGAGCAAAGGAGTTTGAGGGCTGTTTGCAGCAGCTATTGAGGTAGGGAATAAAGGTGACATCTTAAATAACACACGTTTCTTTATTTGTGCTCTGCCTCAGTACTGAGAACGCTAGGATACATACAGCACACAATTTCACAAATAAAGACAGGTTTGCCACTAGGAATATGAAAGTTCACAAAAAGATAGTCCAAAGATGGTTTCTGTTCCTTTCCTCACCTCTCCTCTTCTCTACCCTTTCCCCTTCCCTTTCCCTCCTTTCCCTTTCCCCCTTACCTTTCCTCTTACCTTTCCCCTTTCTTTTTTCCTCTTCCCTTTCCCCCTTCTTTTTCCCCAGTCCCCTTTCCTTTTTTTCTTTCTTTTCTTCCTCTGTCAACCAGGTGAAGTGCTGTGGCATCATCATAGTTCACAGCAACCTCAAACCCCTGGGCTCAAACAATCCTCCTTCCTCAGCCTCCCAAGTAGCAGGGACTATAGGCATGTACCACCACTCCTGGCTAACTTTCTTTTTAGTTTTAGTAGAGATGGGGCCTTACTCATGCTCAGGCTGCCCTCCTAGAGTGTTAGGGTCACAGGTGTGAGCTACCTCTATAACTGGCTGTTGCCTGTTCTTTATGATGTATTTAAGTGGTTTGTTGCTTTAATACTATAGAATCCTACTATAATACAGGCTAAGTAAAGTTTTCTTTAAAAAAATAACAAGCAGGGCGGCACCTGTGGCTCAAAGGAGTAGGGCACTGGCCCCACATGCTGGAGGTGGCAGGTTCAAACCAGCCCTGGCCAAAACAAAACAAAACAAACAAACAAACAAATAAAACAAGCACATATAGTAAAAACCTGGTAGACTTACAAGACTTGTGCTTTCCTTTTCTTCAACATAAACAGTTTTTGCCTAGTTTATGTTCACTTATGTGTAATGTCCTTTTAGACTCCAAGATGACCACAGAAACCTGAGTAAGTGGTTGACTAATCAAGAAGAGAAATGGAAAGAAATGGAAGAATCAGTAGAGAAAATTGAGCTATTTTGCCAAATGTTATCTAAAAAGAGGTATATCTTATTTTAAATCTGTCACCCCAGGATGTGGTGTCTTCCATGTTGTGCTTACTCCTACAAACTTTCAATGATATTTGGTATTTACAGGGAACAATTTGAATCCATGGCCCAGTTGAACAATTCCTTGAAGGAATGTGGGCTCAGTGATGAAGAAGTAATAATGGAATCAACACATTTGATTGATAGATATCAGACATTCCTGAGAAAATTAGAAGAAATTGAGGAAGAGGACAAGTTACCACCTGCTGAGGACCAGAGCTTTCATGATCTTGCAGATGATGTAATTCACTGGATAAAAGAGATTAAAGAGTCCCTTATGGTTTTGAATTCATCTGAAGGCAAAATGCCACTTGAAGAAAGAATCCAAAAAATAAAGGTATAACTGTGGAAACTTAAATTTCAGAGGTCAAACTCTTATTTTGAAAACTACAAAGATTTGTTTCTTAGTGAGAAAACAGGATCACTGTGGATGGTGGAAGAACTTCATATCATGGAGCTTACAATAGAGAAAGCTTTAATGTCTTGTCTCTTCCTGAGGGGACAATGAATGCCTGGTTATTGTCCATCTTCACTGAATGTAGAAGAATGGAAATAATGACAAAAGGTCAGAGCTGCAGTGGGTGGGAGTTTGCTAGGGTATAAAAAGAATACATGTCAGTACAGCAGAATATATGAGCAATGTCAAGGGCAAGGTTGCAAAGAAATTCCTCTTCAGAGTGAATATGTACAGCTCATACGAGGTTATTAGATACTGAATTTAGAAGGCAAGGAAGTCCCAAACCCCCTTGAGCCCACTTTTGTTGTAAGAGGAGACTCAGCAAATATCTAAATAATTAAATTCGTTTTTTAAAATGAAATTATTTAATTACAACAAATTAAAAAATGTAATTACTGGTTAAAAATATAGGTGACAGAAGCATATGTGCTTTAGGAGAACTGAAGCCACATTAATTAAAGTGTTGCTAGAGGAAGAAATGGTCCAGAACAGTAAGCTGGAAGGGGTGGTGAGACTTAGCAAATAATTGGAATCATTTGGGATTATATCCAAAAATTTTCCCAGAGAAAGTAAATCCTGAGTGTTTCCAAAAAGGGAATGAAGAGAACTTGATTGTCAGAGCAAAGGCAGGAAAGAGAAGAACAGAGAACAAGCATTAATTATGTCATAGGGGAAAGATGAGGGTTGGCATAGGGTCACTGCGTTTTCCTGTAGGAAGCTGTTTATAAAAATTATAAAAATGTCTTAAGATTTTTTTTTTTTTTTTGAGAGAGAGAAAGGGTCTTTCTGTGTTGCCCAGGCTAGAGTGCAGAGGTGTCATAGCTCATACCAACCTCAAACTTGTAGGTTCAAATGATCCTCCTTCCTCGGCCTTTCAAGTAACTTGGGCTACAGGCACCCACCATAATGCCTGGCTGATTTTTCTATTTTTTGTAGAGATGAGGTCTCACTCTTGCTCAGGCTGGTCTTGAACTCCTGAGCTCAAGCAATCCACCTGCCTCCCAAAGGACTAGGATTACAGGTGTGAACCACTGCAGCTGGCTGTCTTTCAAGTTCTTATTGTAACTATTCCACCTATAAATAATAGAGTGGATAGGAAGGAGGGTTTGCTGGGGTTTTGGGGGGGATGTATATAAAAATAAGGTGGCATATATAAAATCAAGAGGAGGGCAGGACTTCAGTCAGCTCAAACTGACAAATGTTTATCAAGAACTAACCCTGTATATTGAGGAGAGGAAGACCTTGGTCTTTGGGGCATATATAAAAATGAGTTACTTTGAAATATGTTCTATACTTAGAACCCCAATATAAATCTTACAAATGAAGAGATATCTTGCAATATCCCTAAGTAATGTGAATGCAATTTTAAGATCATTTTTGTTTAATTCAGGAAATCATTTTACTAAAGCCTGTAGGGGATGCCAAGATAGAAACCGTCATGCAGCAGGCTGACAGCAGGGAGTCGCTGCTGGCTCAGAAGACCCTTACTGACATCAGCAACCAGTGGGACAATACACTACAGTTAGCCAACACATACCTAAGGTAAAGGCCAGGCCGGCACCACTTCTATCAGGTCTTTTTGCACGGTGAAGCCATAACAAGTATGTTTTGTCTGCCTCCTGGGTTTGGATTTATATCTGTTGGAGACCACGTGAGCAAGGTCAGGGGCATCTGCAGTGTCAGAGGCAGAAGCCAGGAGGAATAGTTCTCTAGATCAGCTAGGAAACAAACAGCTCTGTCATAATTCTGTGCCAGTGTTTACTGTATCCGGTGCATCAGCTCCTGGGATTCCTAGTCACAAATTAACATTGTCATTCTGCTTCTGTACCAAACCTCACCGCCAGACAGCCTCTGCATCTGTGCGATATCATTACAGAATAATTAAGACTTTAAATACTTATTTTAAGAGGTTTTTAAATGTGTCATCATTGATAAATGTTGGCTGAATCCAATGGGTGTAATTTTGGTGAAAGTTTTTAATTCATATCACATCTAAGTAGCTTTATTTAATGTTTGGAAATGTGAATTTTATCTTTTCTTGAGGAGGCAATCAGATCAGAACTAAATTTAGGCAATAGTAAGCATGAACTAGTTATTTGGTTTATACACAGAATACTTTTTTGATGAAAAAGTAAAATATAGGTTAATATAATTATATACTAGATGTAATTAAAAACTGTTGAGACTAACTTGAAATCTAAATTATTAAATATTCTCTGGTCCAATTGTAAAGAGAAAAGCATTTTTTAGTTTTTTGGGTTTTTTTTTTTGAGACAGAGCCTCAAGCTGTTGCCCTGGTTAGAGTGCCGTGGCATCACAGCTCACGGCCTCCCAAGTAGTGGGGACTACAGGCACCCGCCACAACGCCTGGCTATTTTTGGGTTGTAGCCATCATTGTTGTTTGGCGGGCCTGGGCCAAACCCGCCAGCTCAGGTGTATGTGGCTGGTGCCTTAGCTGCTTGAGCCGCCGAGCCAGCATTTTTTAGTATTACCCAAATAATTTCTGTCTTTATTTCTGAGCTAAACATAATGCTACTTAGAACGTTGTTATGCTAAAAGAATCTCAGGGAATAATGTATATTAGTGTTATTTTAATGCTGTTTATTATGATGTATGTTGCATTATAATATGTAAAATGCCACTTGGTTTTGCTAAATGTCATTTTGTTTATGAAATGTTTCATGACATTTAGCCATCAAGAAAAGCTTCTATTAGAAGGAGAGAAGTATTTGCAAAGTAAGGAGGATTTAAGACTCATGCTCACAGAACTAAAGAAGAAACAGGAATCGGGGTTTGCTGTGCAGCATGGTCTGCAGGAGAAGCAAGCTCAGTTAAAAATTTATAAGAAATTTCTCAAGAAAGCACAAGATTTGACATCCTTGCTAAGGGAGTTAAAATCTCAAGGAAATTATCTTTTGGAATGTACTAAAAATCCCAAATTCAGTGAAGAGCCTTGGCTGGAAATAAAGCATCTTCATGAAAGTCTTCTTCAACAACTGCAGGTGAAGTGGTCAAAATACACATCTAAATGATTGCTGTAATTATGCATAACTGCACAAGATTTGTGTATGGAACTATTTTGTTGTTTTTGTTCTTTTGGTAAACCAAGAGCTCTCAAATTTAATTTGTCATTTTTAGTTGAGAATGCTAACTTTGGAGCATCAAGGGAGAAATGTAGTCAGTTTTGCTGGAGTAATCTATTGTGTATTATTTGACGATGGTGTTATTTTCTCTCATCGAAATTCCTCTCTTTGGTGGTAGGATGAGTTAAGATTTTTTAGGCATTGGTATGAAGGTGACAGCATCAAAGTCACCCATCCATCTATCATCTATCTCTGGTAATAGTTTATGTCAGTTTTCCTATATTCACCTTCTGATTAGTGACCCTCCCTCAGATCTTTCTGTGTGATTTTTAGTAAAAGAGTTAAAAATGTTAGCTTGTCATGAGGGAGTATATTCTCTCAACAGAACTGTTTATCATTCTTTGCACACTGAAAGCCATAGTCAATGTAAAGATTACGTGGGTTAAGAAATTCTCCTTATGCAGACAGCAGGAGTTCGGCAGGGGTCAGGCCGCTAGACCTACTTGGCTGTAAATTATCTAATGTAACAGTGGCTGCTTTTCTGCTCAGATATATTTGCTTATACCAAAGGGAGAACCTGAAGGTGGTTTTGCTTTTCTGATAGCATTACTTTTTCCTAACACACAAGTTTGGAGTTTGATTCTTAGGATAGGAATGTGGTAGTTTGATCTCAATTGGTGTCATTTCCACGTGTGGGTACTTAGTACTTAGAAAAGGGATAGTGAAGGAAGCTGCTTTATCATAGATGTTTGTGATTTAATGATACAATTTGCAGCCACTTTGTTTTGTAAATATCTTGATAAATATTCTTCATGGAGGAAATGGAGGCAAAGAAGAAATGTATTGTCAGTAAGAATCAGTTTGGGGGGGTAAAGTAGAGAGTTTGTAGTAAAATATCCCAAACCTTAAAATATTTGCTTAAGAACTTTGGACGATTTATAGCTATGTTTCTGTTTCAAGATGAAACTTTTAAACAAGAATTTATGAATCATTTAGTTGTTTTTTGAATGAAAAAAATTCAGAGAGAAGTACTTTGTAAATTATCAATGGCTTTATTTTTAGGATTCTGTGCAGAAACTGGAAAGTCATGTTCAAGAACACCATTCGTACCAAGTTTGTGTCACCGACCTGAACACCACCTTGGACAGTTTCTCCAAAGAACTTGTCAGTTTTTCTGATAATCCTGTGGATCAAAAAGCAGTTGAGGAAAAATTGCAGAAACTACAGGTATTAAGCAATGTCTAGATGTGATTGATATTAATAAAAATTAATATTAATTACACCTTAACCAATCAGTGTCTTCTGTTAGAAATTCAAGTCCTATTTAGATCGCTTGGATAATTAAAGCTGTGGCCTGTCATAAAAAAAAAAAAAAGAAACATTCTTCTTTAGTGGCCAAACCCATTTGTCATCTGAGTTGAGCAGTGCTCTGACTCATGGCCCCAGAGTCAGTAGTGCCGTGACCAGCCTGTAGCTCCTGGGCGTCTTTGTTTTAGAGCCAACCTAGTGATTCCAGGGGATACTTGCGTGGTCAAAGGATGCACCTTGCACAACAAGATCTTGAGGACGTGTTGTAATTTGGCATTCTTCATCATGTGGATAAAAATTGTTGATTTTTTTCCCCTCACATTCATGGAATAAATCAGAGCTCTTCACAAATTTAGGGCTTCTATGATTCTCACTCTCACCCCTACAACACCTAACCTTACCCAGTGAGGATTACTGTCGTTCACACAGCCCACATGGGCAGGCCTGAATGGTGTCCTCTAGAAGAAAACAGAATAAAGCATTTTCTGCTCCACTTCTTTCCAAGTTCCTTTACTGAAAAATTCAAGGGTGCATCTCATTGCATGGCATTGCTGGTGTGAACTTAGGGATTGCTCATCTCTTCCATTTAGGGATCTTTGGGGCTCGACAAGACTCTCCAGAGTAGCCTGACATTGAGACGGAGATGCCTCTTTTTTCAGTTTTTTAAAGATGTTTGGAATTCCTAGATTCAAGTGATCTTCTCATTTTGACCTCCCAAAGTGCTGGGATTACAGGTGTGAACCACTGTGCCCTGCCTGAGTTTTAAATATTAGCTTTAGGCTCGGTGCCTGTGGCTCAAGCTGCTAAGATGCCAGCCACATACACCTGAGCTGGAGGGTTCAAATCCAGCCCCAGCTGCCAAACAACAATGATGGCTGCAACCAAAAAATAGCCAGGTGTTGTGGTGGACGCCTGTAGTCCTAGCTGCTTGGGAGGCAGAGGCAGGAGAATCGCTTGGGCCCAGGAGTTGGAGGTTGCTGTGAGCTGTGATGCCACCGCACTCTACCCAGTGCGACAGCTTGAGGTTCTGTCTCAAATAAATATTAGCTTTAGATTTATTAGCACATTCTAAATGATTCTTTGATTCCTTTTACATAGGAGGCACTTACTATTTTGTGTTTCATTTGTATAAAAAAGCTATACTTGTACAAAATTTGTATTACACAGATATCTATGGATTGCCTCCTAATGTTCCAAGAACTGTGCTATGAAAGATTCTTGCATTACTTGTTGTAAACTTTCTAGTATCTTCAAGAATCTGTTTAAGAATTTGATCTAGAATGCTGTATTGGTTTAAATTTTGCCCAAAGTTTCTTCTATGTTATATGAGTTGATAAGTTTATTTTGCATTTCCCACTAGTGAAGCACAATACTATGTGATTTATAAAAGTCAATTAACTCTTGTGATAACTGGAGACTCTTTTTGTAACAATCTTTTCTCTACTCTTAGGAACTAGAGAATAGATTCCATCTACATGATGGCACATTAAGAAAGATTTTTGCTTTAGCTGAATCCATCAAGCAAAATACATCTTCAGCGGGACAGAAGATTATTAAGGATGATATAAAATCACTTAAGTGTAAACAAAAAGATTTGAAGAAAAGGCTTGAATCTGCTAAGCAGGAGACAGAAAATTATCTCAATAGCATTCTCAAATCAAAATGCTCAACAGAAAAGAAAGAAAAGTTTACTCTGCCAGGCAGAGAGAAGCAGACCACTTCTGATGTTCAGGAGTCTACTCAGGAATCAGGTGCAGTGGAAAAGTTGGACGAAGGCTGGGAAATAAACAAGGTAAGTGCTCGTGATTGCACTCTCTAAGACGTGGAGTCTAAGAATGAAGAGGTATTTGGCTCTGAAAAGAGGGTTGTGAACTAAGCATTCTGATTTCATAATTAAATCCTCAATATACTGGCTATTTGTGAAGCCCACTTGTAAAAAGAGCCCTTAGAAAACTGTCCAGGATTTCAGTGGTGAAATATTACTGTTTAGTCTGTTCAAATGTCAGTCACCAATTTAGCTTTATTATTCTCTCTCTGATATGTAATCAGATACAGTTTCATGGGTCAAGAGCACAAAGGCAAATTAGAAAAGGCAAAAGAAAAGAAAAGTGTACTTTTCCCATTTTCTCAGACAATAATCCAAGAGCCCAATTTTTTTGATTGATTTATAGTGAAATCAGAGTGTTCAAAGGACACTTTTATTTCTTTATATTTCTTTCTTTTTCTTCTCACATTAACCCTCTGTTGCCAATATACTTTTAATTAAATGTCTTTAGATCATTTAGCATAAGGAGCCTTCTTTTCCCTGGGGAGAGGGAAGAATTTTTTTTGTTTGTTTGTTTTCATTGTAAACAACCAAATGGGTATATTTTATTGGGGCTCTTAAAATACTTTTCTCATATGGATTGAGTTGGAAAAGGCCCAGACAAAAAGCTATACAGTAAACTCTATTTAAAAGGGTGTCCCTAGCAGGCCGGATCTCATTTTCCAGGGTCCAGTGGGAGGGAATGAAGCTTAAGCCACTCACATGTGAGTTCCTGTCAGCTTTTCTGGAATGAAGAGAACAGGCACTGCTGTGGTCTTCCTAGAACAGAAATGCATGGAAGAGTAAAAGACCCAGACAGAATTTTCTAGAAATGTGTAAAATAAGGTTAAACGCCAACGGAGCATTCCATTGGTCATGGGAAAGTCTTCTTATAAATCCCACGGCGTTGGATATTGCTAAGGAAATATGTCTTTCGAGGTGACACTGTGAAGGCTGTATGTGTAAAATAAACTTTCTTAATGATATTTAAATAACAATGGATAAGGTAAAAAAGGAAAAATACCTGATTTCTATGAGAGGTCATCTGAGAAGACATAGTCCTAACACATGACCCTGCTTAAGGGAGCTAGTTGCCCAATAAATTTTAAACTAACTTAACAGACCCATTTTGACTGAACTCCCAAATTCAATAGAGTGCATTGAAAACTATATGAAGATCATAATCCAATAATAAAAAGGTTGCTTTAATTTGTTAAGCTTTTATTTGTACCAGAATGATGGTTTATTGATAATTTATGATATTTCATTAAAATATATTTTTTTAATTGTCAAATGATTTTCATAAATCAGGATTAAGGAGTCTCCTAGAACCTGTTCTGGTTCAGGAGCTGTGCAAAATGATAACAAGTCTGGATTACAGAAAACTTGATTTAATTGTCTAGTGACACTTAAAAAATTTATTTTAGGGTGGCACCTGTGGTTCAAGGAGGTGGCGGGTTCAAACCAGCCCCGGCCTTAAAAAAAAAAAAAAGAAAAGAAAAAGCTGCAAAAAAAGAAAAAATTATTTTAGTAACATGAATATTTTATTGAATCTGTCATTCTTATTTTCTTTACTGTAAATACTGGCTAAGTTTACTTTTATGTATTATTAGACTTTGTAACATTACATAACATTGGACTATGTAAAGTCAATAGCAATTTAAAGGTTAAACAGCAGCTAGTGAAAGAGATCAAAGATACTCATTGACAAATAACATACAGGCATGATGTGACAAATGCCGTAACTTAGCCTAAACGACTTCAGCAAGTCTCAGTCTAACAAATACATACAGTGCACAAAAGCATAATTTACAGAATTTAAATCTGGTAAATCTAAACCTATGTGAGACTGAAAATAAGCACTTCAATCATTAAAAACATTTATTGAGACCTGTTTTCTGCTAGATGCAGAGAGGAAGTTGTCACAGCTGAAAATATAACACTAATTAAATATCTAATTAATACTGAGTTTACACATCTTTTTGACATCTAGAGGGACTTTTATCAGATTATTTTAAAAGTCCAGAAGAATTTTCAGGAAAGTTTTTTTTGTTTGTTTGTTTTTTGAGACAGAGTCTTACTATGTCGCCCTCAGTAGAGTGTTGTGACTTCACAGCTCACAGCAACCTCAAACTCTTTAGGCTTAAGTGATTTTCTTGCCTTAGCCTTCCAAGTACCTGGGACTACAGGCTCCCATCACAACGTCCGTCAATTTTATTTTTTTTTTACAGTTGGAAAGCAGATTATAATTTTTGCTCCCAGTTATATAATTACATTAAAATATGGGCACAGGAAAATTTTTTTATATTGACTATCCAAACCAATTGCTTGTTCTGCAACTTTTTAAAAATGATACTCATGTATTCTTCAGTTGTTAAAGTCCAATAGGTAACTGAAGCCAAGTTTAACTATGTACCACGAACTATTCCAGAATTATAGAACTTCAAGGCCCTCCCTTATTCCCATCCCACAAAAAATAAATGGAAAGAAAATATTCCCCTAACAACCCACACAGGCTGCTTAATTCCTGGTGAGACATGCAAATCATATTCGCTAAAAAATACACCCCTGCAAACTTCAAGGCATTTATCCAACATTCTCACAGGGCTTAAAGTAAAAACAAAAGATCAGAGGGGAAGTGGGAGGGAAAATGTTGAATCATTATGGGTTCCCCATGATTAGTGTATCACTTTAGTCACAGAACAAAGTCACAGATCTTTTATGTGAATTTGCCTTTCCAGTGGGGCATTTGTTGCCCAAGTTGATGACAGCAGGAACTTTAGAACCACACTTGTTAAGTCTACATTCATTAATCACTTGCATTCACACTTAAAACAAAAACAAAAGAAAAACTATTCAGTACTGGAGATTAAATAACCATGTGTAGTCTCTTGAAATACCAAGGGTGCCGAAAAAACTCAGCTTATACTCGAGTAAATACGGTAAATTTGATTCCTTAAGTCTAATTACTTTCAGTCACCTTTTTAAAAAATAACTATATGTATATATTCACACACACATGTATATATATATATAGTTATTTTAAATATATATATATATATATATATATATATATATATATATATATATATATATATGTTTGTATCTATTATCCTGTGATTCTACTTATGGTTCCTCTGCTGCATTGAAGCTCTAGGAACATAAAAGCCTGTGTCCCCCATGAACGGTGGCTCTAATGCTGCAGAAAGGTTGCAAATAGGCAGTCTGGTCCTTCACTGATCTGGACTATCCATGGCTTCATTGTAAGTGATTATCCTTTTGCGATCTTGCTTCTGCAAACTCCAAACAGATTCCATTTCTTTAGTGTGATATACAATAGTAGCCCTCAGGTCAAAAGAACCTCAGCTGTCATTTCTTTCTGGGCCTCTCTGGTATCTATGTTCTTTGGAGGAGCCTAGCAAAGTGTTCGTAGGAGAGGCCAGCGGATTTTGATTTTCTATCTCGTAGGCCTTTGAGAGAAACACTAAAGCACCTTAACTACTGGTGTCTGCCTTTTTCAGGTCACCCATATGACTGGCTTCCAAAGATAAGGCTCCACTCTCACTAGTAGTCCCAGATTTCAGAATGCGACCCAGAACTTGAGGACTAGTCGTTTCTCCAGCTCATAAGCCTTGGAAAACACAGGATGCTCAGTTCCTGAGGGGATTATTTCAGCATCCTGTGAAACCAAAGCAGCAGGATATTCTCCTTGAAATGTCACCTCAATCACTTTCTGATCTGATGACTTCCCAGTACCAGTCTCAGGGCCAGCACTGGGCTCATTTATAAATGATAAACCCCACTGATTCTGGAAGATATCCCCCAGGTTTTGCTGATCTAGCTGAGAGGGCAGATCCACTTGTGCTGAGCTCAACAGCACAGTTTGCATATGTGAAGGATAGATAAAAAGGCTAGACTTCATTTGTTCAGCAGCTGCTGAAGTTAGACTCGTGTCCTGGAGAACATGGATGTGAGAGTATTAGCAGCAGTAGTTAGCAGTGGCTGGCCCCCTGAAGGATATACACTTGCATCAGTCCCTGTTAAAACAGACCCATTAGAAAAGCTGGTAGAAGTAACAGATTTCAGCGCTGACATAGGAACCTGGGATAACCGACTTGAAGATTGGGTCTGAGTTTCTCCAATAGATGCTGAAGATGATGAAGATAAAGATGGTGACACAGAAGAGTTCTGTATGGTTTTGTTAAGGTTTTCCTTAACTTTGCTTGCATAACTTATTTTAGGAACTATTTTAGCACAGCTATTGTCCACTGGAAAAACTGGGGGTGGTTAAAATAGTGTCCATGAGTCCTCTTTGGAGGCAACAGCTGAAGCATGCTTTCCTTTGGGATCATCAAACTTTTCGCTGCTCGCACCAGGTTTAACAGCTGAGCTTTTCCGAAGCACATCACCCACAGCAGGTTTTCCACCACTTGCACCTCCAGGCCCAGTTTCATACTTCCAAATGGGCTTTGAACCATCTACTCGATTTCCATTTTGTTCACTATAGTCAGGTTTGAAATTTTCAAGTCCTTGTTTTAAGGTTGGGACACT
>CAUYPK010035246.1:0-32602 GCA_963574355.1 Loris lydekkerianus | reverse complement strand
TAAATAAAAAAATTTCTAAAAGTTTTTTTTTAATCGGTTTTAAAATCAAGTTAATTAGCCATTTTTTTCAAGTTTATTTTTTTTGTCGCCCCCCCCCCCCCCCCCAATGACACACACACACATTCTTCCTTATGCCTTTTAGGTATAGATCAAATAATCCAGCTGTAATAAATACAGTCATGCTTTTAAGGTCTCTGTTAAATTCCTGAATGTTGATGAAAGAATTAGTCAAGGAGAAAGAAGACTAGAGCGTGCCTCCCAAATATTAATGTGCACGTGAGTCATCTGGAAAAGCCACGAAAGGGCAGATTCTGATCAGTTAGTTAGTCTGGAGTGAGGCCGGAGACTGCATTACTTACAAACTCCCAAGTGATACAGGAGCTGCTGCTCTGAGAACCAAAGTGCTTAGAACCAGGTGCAAGAACATGAGGGGGTCTTAGACTTGTGAAAGGCTGCGTTCTGGCTCCCACAGCGCGTGCTCACAGAAGAGGGGCGACGCGACCGTGCAGAGCCCAGCTGGGCATCGCGGGCGGCCCAGCGCCACGGCGCCCTCTTGCGGCAGGGGCCAGTGCACACCCTCGCTCTCTCTGGCCCTGCCCCATCACACTTTTGGAAGAGCAGAAATTTCTCTTCACCTTCTGCTGTGGGAGGAGGAAAGTTCTCAAGTCTCATCTTCCTCACTTGCCATCTTCAGAAGGGTTAATGTCCAACACATCAAAGAGAAAAAGAGGAGAAATACTCCTAATTCTGCCAAACCAATCTGACTGCCTTCCCCCCGCATTTTTACTACAGCTTTACTAAAACCTTAAGGAAAAAGAAGACAATTTTCTAATTTTATTAAATCAACTGATTATGAAATCTGAGAGGCCCAAACTTAGATGCTCTGTTGCTACCAAAACATTGTGTTTCTTTTGTGGACGTTCCTGCTCCACAAACAGGACTGACTTGCAGATAGAAAGTTTGAGTAACTTCCCATGTATGGGCTTCCACATTCTTCCTCCTCCCCAAACAGCCTCATGATTTTGTGTCAGTCCCCTAAGGTCAGAAGGATTTGTTCATAAGAAGAAAGGCAAAAAAAGAGGAAGATTCCAGCAATAGTGTGAATTTCTCTTCCTCTGGTAAGGACCAGACATCATTCATAGCTCACTGACAGAGAACCTAAAACTATAGCAAGGCCGGGACTGAGAGAATGGGGAAATAGCCATCTTTTATAGTTTAGTCTATTAAGAAAAATATCAGCCTTGAATTCATTTGGCTTCAATTTACTTTTCATAAAACACATAAAGAGTGAAAGATCTTGGGTTGGTATTTTCCTCTCTGCTTGCAAATTGTACCCCATTTAAAACATGAAAGTACAAAAAGAATGGCACTAACTGAAGCCAAACATAGTATGGGTAGGAACAGAGCAAACCTTCCTCTAGAAAGCTTTGCCCCTACACATAATGGGTAAGATTTTTCCTTCATGGAAAAAGAGAGGCATGCCTTCTGGCAAGGAGCATTTTGCTGTCAATAGAACATGACACATGCCCAAGAGGATTTTCATTCTACTTCACTTTTTGGAATCCACAGACCATATTATTGAGAGGTATAATCCTCCTAACTTTATCCTCTTGAAAGTAGAAGTTTAATGATTTTTTTTTTAATTGTGAGGCCTTTCCCCAGTCTGTTTCTGCATCCCATAGCCCTGTAATCCATGGTATTTAAGAAATGTACACCCACCCTTTCCTTCTCTCCTTAAAAAAAAAAAAAAAAAAAGTCTCAGCTATCATTTTCCACTGAATTCCAGAGCTCTAGAAATCACTAATATTAGATTTGAAAGATCATTGCAGATCATTTCCCATGCATGTCTGGCTAAGGCCTTTTACAGGGAAATATTAACATTTCTTAAGTTGAGACAGGACCAGGATTCCTAACTCACAATCCCATGCTCCTTTTACTACTACAATTTTACATGAAAAATGAAAAAATTAAATGAAAAGCACTTTGATGTTATTGGGGTCCATTACTGTCCTCTGACCTCTCATACTGTCACTATTTAGGAGCTGATAATGAAGAATGAGGTTATCCAAGCCACTAACTGGGCATAGCCCAAAGAAATCATCTCCCTCATAATATTATTTCAAAGGCAGAGCCAACTTCCCATGTCTGCCTCCCCAGTACTACCATACATCAATAGCGTATACCACTAAATATTCTAACATCTGATTACACATTACCCTCTCTTTAGTGTCCTATCAGAGAATCCAAACATTTCTTAAAGAATGATACCTAAGTCAAGCTGGGACAAATAGGGCCTTGGTCTGAGTATCGGCAAACCCAGAAAAGGGACAGAAGTTCAGGAAAGAGAGAGGAGGTAGGCTAAACTTAATCTGCCTCACAGTTGTGCTCAAACAGGCTTTAACCATGTTATAAACATCACCATCATGCCATAGTTTACAAGCGGCAAAGTCCACTTCCAGTCTAGTTCTCTGTAATACCTGCAGCTAAGGAATGGCAGGTGCCAACAGAAAACATAAATAAAGGTAAGTTATCATTTCCAATTGAATCAAGATTATGTTTTGGCTACTAATATTGCAGGGGGAATGCAGGGGAGCTTTAAATTCATGTGAGTACTAATGAAGATGATGGTGGTGGTGATGGTGGTGATGACAGCGAATGTCAGCTGTGGCAAGTGCTGTTCTAAGGGCGTTCGCTCATTTATTCATTTACTCTCATTGATGCAAACAGTGCTTCCTAGGGGTAGTGTTCTAGATTCTGGGGATTCAGTAATAATAATATTAATAATAATAATAAACCTCTTCCTTCATGAAGCTTGTTGCATTCTAGTGGAGAGACAGAGAGAGCAAGCAAACAAGAAAATGCCTAATGTGGCAGATGGTGTGGGGTGCTTGCTATGGAGAAAAGGCAAGCAAGCTAAAGAAGACAGGTGTTATAAGGCACAGGTGTTTTTCATAGACATGGTCAGAGAAGGCCTCAGCATGGAGGTCACACTCAAAGAAAGACCTAATGGGAATGAGGGAGTGAGCTATGAAGACTTCTGGGGAAGAGAGTGTCAAGCAGAGGGAACAGTCCCTGCAAATATCCTGAACGGGAGTGCGCTTGGTGCATTTGAAGAGCAGCAAGAGAGCCAGTGGAGCTAGAGCTTAGTGAGAGAGGAAGAAAGGCCAGAGCTACAATCAAAGGGTGTCAGGGACACCTCTCTCCACGCCCCCGTGAGCTCCCCATCTCCCTTAGTGTAAAAGCCCAGGTCCTCAGAAAGCACCAGCTGGACCTTGGTCTTCACACTAGGGAGATGGGGAGCTCACAGGGGCTTTGAGAAGAAGAGTGATATGACCTGAATCATGTTTTTAAAGAATCATTCTGGCTGCTTCATTTCTATTAGACTGTCAGGAGGCATGTGCAGATGCTGTACTAACTCACTCAAGCCTCCTGAGTTATGATATTTGTGCTATTTCCCAGTTTAGTGATGACAAAGCCAAGACACAGAAGTCAAACAGATGGCGCTGGCAGCCCAGGCAGCTGCTCTGGAGGTCAAACTTTTAACCTCTACCCTGTACCTCGTCTCAAGAAAAAAGGCAAATGCTGAGGCAAGGAAGTCTGATGCAAATATCACCAGATGGAGACCATGAGGGGTTGTCCTAATTAGGAGAAAAAGCATTATTTTCCCTCATCCTATTTTCTTTTTTTTTTGGCAGGTTTTGGCCGGGGCTGGGTTTGAGCCCACCACCTCCGGCAAATGGGGCAGGCGCACCACCCTCCCTCATTCATTTTCATTATTTCAAAGACCAAGTTATACTTTGTAGACAGTCCAAATGCCTTATTTTGTCGAATTACAAGTGAGGAATATAGGAGTTCCTAGAAGAACCTAATAATGACGTTGTTCCAGTTACCATAATGGTCAACTGCAATGAGGAAGGGGATTTTGCACATTTTTATCCAGGCCTGCCCAGCACAAAGTTAAGAGAAACATGGGAAGAAATGAGATTTCCCTTCAGGGATCCCTCTATCAGCAGTGTTCATTAGTGATTCAGAACCCATACGCCCACACAACATGGATTTCTCCAATTATTTATAACTAGTAAAGAAATTCTTCACAGTATATATATTTTGCTCACTCTGATTCTCCTCTACAGTTTTTTTTAAAAATGAAATGCCTGGTTGCCAAAAGTTATAAAAAAAAGTCATCATTAAATTTTTTTAACACTACCTTTGAACAAAAAGAACATAACTAAATTGGCTTCTTCTACAATATGCCAGAGTTTTAGAATTCTCCATTTAGAATGTGCCATATTAGTGAAAAGCTATATTTTTCTTGTATGTAAATAATTAGGTAAAAACGTAACTACATACACATCAATAATTACGTTCTAAAAATTATACTTCAAGTATGGTATTTTGTTCTCATTCATTTTTTAGAAACTGTCTAAAAATTGAATGAATTGAACGAATCCTACCAGATACCAAGACCCCAATTCAGTGCAAAAAGCATCTACTGAGTGCCTTAACACTTGACAGGGAAAGTGAAAGAAGTCCTGTCCATAGGGTTTTCCTATGCTTGGGGTATTTACAACCTGGTCAGAAAAAGCTTATATATCCTACATTAAAAAGGAAACTATGCAAAGAACGTAGAGTACTTAATAGGCTGGATTACATGGGCAGCACCTTGGAGTCACCTCCTGGTGGCCCTGACCATCCTTCCTGCTCACTCCCTCCTGCCAGTCAGATTTTGTCCATTCTCCAAGCTTTCCAGACTATGAACAACCTGGGTTATTTTACTTTCTATCACCAAACTAGAAATTTGAGTTATAATTATAAAGTACATGGACATCCCTCCAGGGATGTTGGGGGACTTTACTCCTCTCACCCATTTGAAGAGCCCCCACACTGATAGGGCAGGAGTTTTCATTGATTTGAGAGAGAAAGGGCTGAGCCCAACAATTTTGAACATGGATTTTGTGAACAGGGTGACAGTCTGAGACAAGCTAGGTACCCAGTAGGCAGCTTACGACAGCAAGAAGGTACTAGACGTCTGGGAGTTTGGGAAAGGAGACACTGAAAGGTGAAAGACGAGCTCAGCAAGGAAGGCAGGTGCATGTTACATTTCAAATTTGACAGGCAGGACTCTGTGCCTTAGAAACAGGAGACAACTTTCTCAGCATCCTTTCCTTCTGATCTACATGTTATTCTGCAAAACAAGGTGATGGTGGAGTTATTTGCTTTGTTTATTATTTCAGAATATTATGGGGGTACAAATGTTTTGGCTGAATAAATTGCTTTTGTACACTGTAAGCCAAAGTTAAAAGTGTGCCCATCACCCAGATAGTGTGCATCGTACCAGGCAGGTATGGATTTACCTCCCTTCCCCCCACCTCCTGCTGATTTCCAGTGAGTTTTACCTCCATATCTATATGTGGGTATTGATTAATTAGTTCCAATTTGATAATGAAGACATGTGGTGTTTGTCCATTCTTGGGATACTTCACTTAGGAGAATGGTTTCCACTTTCACCCAGCTCATAAAAGGTATTAGTTCACCACTTTTTATGGCTCAGTAGTACTCCCTGGTATACTTATGCCATGTTGTATTAATCCACTCACATATTGATGGGCACTGGAGTCAATTCTGCATCTTTGCTATTGTGAATTGTGCTGCAATAAACGTTTGAGTGCAAGTGTTTTTTTGATAAATCGGCTTTTTTTCCTTTGGATAGACACCTAATAGTGAGATTGCTGAATCAAGGGAGAAGTCTGCTTTTAGTTCTTAAGGAATCTCCATACTCTTTTCCATAGAGATTGTACTACCTTGCAGTCCCACCAACAGCATATAAATGTTCCTTTCTGTCCACTTCCATACCAGCATCTGTTGTTTGGGGACTTTTTGTTAAAAGCCATTCTCATTGGAGTTAGGTGATATCTTTCTCATTGTGATTTTGATTTGCATTTCCCTGATGATTAGGGACATTGAGCATTTTTTCATATGTTTATAGCCCTTTAGTCTTTTTCTTTGGAAGAGCTTCCGTTCATATCTATTGCTACTTTTTAATGGAGTTATTTGCTTTAAAAATTTAGTTTCCCATTAGAATTCCCAGGTAGTTTTGATGTACAACCATGTTGGAGAATCACTGTGAGAGCTAGGGCTGGGTTTGAACCCCCTACCTCCAGTATATGGGGTGGGCATCCTTGAGCCACAGGCGCTGCCCTGTGAGAATTTACTCATTTATCACATCTATGGAGCCCCTGTTATGAATCAAGCAGGCCTCTGAGGGGTAGCTGGGAACCCAACTCCATTCCCAGCTACTGATTTATGCTGTTGGGAACTCTTCCCAGTGGTAAATATAGAGAGTTCCTTGTACTCTTTCTCTATTAAAATTTACATGCTACCTTCTCTTTAACGTAAGGACAGCTCTAGAGTTCAGAAGAAGGGACTGCAGACCACTTGATTTTATTTGTATCCCTTCCTTTCATTGTACTTAAATTATTTGCATGCTGAGAAAAGCTCAGACTACAGCACTTTTATAAAGGTCCTAAAAGAGATATCCATCACAATACTGGTTGAGAAGCCTCTACTACAAGGCAGATCACTTGATATTTATATAAGAGACTGCATAAAAAGAACATGATTCATGTTCATAAAACGAGAAGATGTCAAAAGTTCACTTGTAAGGAGCAGGGAGACTCTGCTTCTCTTCCTATTTGGGTGATGAATAAACTCCTTTTCAAAGAGGCTTAACGAGCACAGTAAAGACAAATAATTCTTTTATTTATTCAATTCACCCACTTTTAACAATTACATAGCATAGAGAAAATGTGACAAATAATTAATAATACCTATTTTCAAAGGTCAATATATTTTTCTTTAACATACCTTACATTTTATATCTCTACACTTTCATAAACATCTCAGACTTTTTTTTTTTTGAGACAAAGTCTCAAGCTATCACCTTGAGTAGAGTGCCATGATGTCATAGCTCACAGCAAACTCCAATTCGGGCTCAAGCAATCCTCTTGCCTCAGTTTTTCTATTTTTAGTAGAGACATGTCTTGCTTTTGCTCAAGCTGGTCTCGAACTGGTGAGCTGAAGCAATCCACCAGGCTCGGCATCCCAGAGTGCTAGGATTTCATGTGTGAGCCACTGTGCCTGGCCTGAGACACTTCAGATGCTTAATTGTAACTACCGTGAACTGTTAAGACAATGTATGTAGCTTGCATCCACACTTGGGAAAAGAAGAGGGCAACACAGACTTCCCATAACCTCACCCTATCCCTCCAAACAACCCACCTAGGTCTATGTACTTGTCTTTCCCAGTACTGGAAAAATTGTAACAATGTGAACTTTTGACAACTGGAAAGGATGTTAGTCTCCAGGTCATGTCTTCTATTTCTCTAACAGAATCTTGTTTGAAAAAGCAGGAGAAATGTTCTCAATGAAAGCCAGCAGGTTTTTGTTTGTTTGTTGTTTTGTTTTGTTTGTTTGTTTGTTTGTTTTTCCCCCTCTTACCTAGAACACAGCCAAGGAGAGCTGGAAGTTCAAAGTCATTTTCTGAAACAGAAGGTGCTAAACCATATCTGATATAGTCATTCTCCCAAGGAAAAATCAGGACATTTTGCCAAACTCTGAATAAAGTTCCAGCATTAGAATTCTAAAACTTCAAGTACATTTTCAGCCTGATAGCCTTGTTGTCTTACCAAATGTCTCCTGTGTTTGATCATGATAAACAGTTTAACTCCTTGGTCAGTGAGGACTGGCAATTTGGAGTTCTTTATCTGTCTTCTGTACAGAGTATAAGTTACATCAATTCAGTCATCTTATTGTGCAAATTTTCATATCATTTCTAGATAATTAATTCAACCTTAACCTTTCCACTTCTGCAATGACAGATTTAGTAACTACTTAAGAAAGTTCTATGAACTTGCTGTTCGTGGATTGCATTTTCTTGGAATTACTGCAAAGGAGCATTATAATATAAAATAGCATATGAAGGAAGAGAGCTAAATGTAAGGAGCTTCACCAAGTTTTTTTGATGATCAATGCCTTGGATTGATTTATATATATGTTTTATTAAGCGATTAACTTCCCTTGTTCCAAAAAGATTTAGGTTAGCTTACGATGATGTGGACAATGTAGTAAAATAAAATATATTAAAATAAGCGAAGAGTAAAGTATCTAAAGAAAATGAGTTAAAGGGAATCTAGGGTAGAAACATAAAATGGAGTATGAAGAAAAGAGGCCCACCAAACACGCAACATGACATGCTGCACATTTGTGAGTCACAGGCTGCAGGTACCGACCCAGTCTTTCTAGCTGGCCATCAGAAAGGGAAACAAGATCAGTTATGAAAACATACATACTCTCATTAAATTAACCTTCTGCTCAAGACTATTACTGACATACTAAAAAGGAGAGAACTGGGGTGGCGCCTGTGGCTCAAGGAGTAGGGCGCTGGCCCCATATGCCAAAGGTGGTGGGTTCAAACCCAGCCCTGGCCAAAAACTGCAAAAAAGAAAAAAGAGAGAGAGAGCGAGAACTGCTCTGGTCAGCAGAGAGGGGTTACCCCACAGCACTTTCTAAGCAGAATAACTGGCCCTTAAGCCCTTGGCACCAGGCGTTGGTTGGATTTCACATCGAGCTGAAAAGCACTGTCTGCTTCATGCTAGTGGTGAAGCCAAGGAGCTTCAGACTTCAGTCAGCCAAACATTGTCCTGCTTGCTTCTCCTATAACTGGCCATCACCCCGTAGGGAGTCAAGTGCTGCACTGTTTCTCCGATAAACCTGGCAAGTGTGTTGAGGAAAAGATCACTGGGCTGTCCCTTGCTTCCTTTTTATTTTGGTCCACTTCATTAGGTAGGGGTTTAGGGAAGTCAGAGGTCTCCATGACTGGGCGCAGGCCCGGACAAAGTTGGGACATTGCCAGAGAGAAAATTAGAAGAATTATCATTAAGTAAGAAAAACATAAAATACATAAAAAACAAGTAAATAATGATACAATTAAATTAATAAAATTAAGAGTCTACTAGTCTATATCATGTGTACATGTATTTATCAAAAGAATTGTTAACATTAACTGAGCACTTACTATGTGCAGGCACTGTTCTAAGAGTTTCCCATTTCATTCATGCAATCCTCCCTACAACCTTATGAAGAAGATACTGTCGTTACTTATTTGATGGTTGTAGAAACTGAGGCAGGGAGACTAGGTGACCACTTCAAAGTCACACAAGTGGCTCAGTTGGGATTTGAACCCTAAGAATCACACACCAGAGCTGCTCCCTTAACAATGAACTCCAACACCTTCTTCACCTTACCCTTTACCTGTGACACATCTTCCTGGGACTGTCCTGTCTGACTGCTTTTCTCTTTGGTTAGCCTGATTTCCCCTTCATTTAAAAAAAATGAAGAGAGAATCCCAGAGTGCTACTGTGCTACCCCTACTTCCTCCCCAGCCCCTTCTAAAAGACATCTCAGGCTTCTGTGGTGAGCGGGCATCTCAGGGTAGAGGCGCTGAGTGCGTTCTGTCCTAGAACTGGAAACTAAAGAAGATGCCAGACGCCTCAACCCAGTCTGTGGTCAGGGACATAACTCAGGAGGGGCGTCTGTCCCTAATGCCTCATTTCTCCTTCGTTGCTGGGTCTCCATTCCTCTCTGCCCCACATCAAAAGCTAAGATACTCACTTCTCTAATGTGGCCCATGGCTTGCCTTGCCAGAAAATCACCAGCTTGAATTATTCTGATGGTAAAACCTTCCACCGAGTCTGGAGCCCACTTCCTCCAGCCTTCTTTGATCTCTGCCAGATTTTTCTTTTTTGGAAAAACCATACTGGCAAGCACACCAAACTCCCTCCACATACTTGAGATTTTACAGTGGCTTTTTTGGAAGTCTGTTGTATTTTACATGTTAGTCGATCTCTGCTGAATGAAGCCTCGCAAGGACCTGTTGACACCTCACGGCAGAATTTCACAAACTGTTCTAGGAAGAGATAATTTTCTAATTATAACACCAAATTCTGCTTATAAAGGCATTTTCCAACCACTCTCATTTCCAGCACTGGGAATAGTCTGAGGATGAAATTAGACCCTGGGTGCATACTTTCTTTTGCTTTCTCCCTTTCTAATTTTTCTTTCTTTTTTGGTGTTAGGAAGTACTGCCTAGAAAACCAGGCCTTGCTTTCCAAATGCTCACCTGAGAATGCAACGCTAAAACAATGTTCTTTTCCTTAGACGAACACCTGCAGACAGTGGCACTAGGGCTCTTCCCTGGGACCAGCAGCACTGAGGGCCCCTGGAAGTGCAGCCTGCCTTCTGAGCCTTCATAGTCCTTTGTACCCCTTCTGTCTGCCTGGACAGCTCTTCCTCCAACAACTAGTTAGAAAGGCCACTCCATCTTTAAGATCTTGGCTGAGATTCACTCTCAAGGCAGCCTTCTCTGACTCACCATACAGTGTTCCCAAAGTGTGACCCATGGGCCACCTGCATCAGAATCACTGGAGTGCAGAGACCTGAACTTTAACCGACTCCCGAGAGATTCTCAGGCATGTGAATGATTGCTGTATATATACTCAAGTCCATGTGCTAGCCTCCCATAGCCCCTGTCAATCCCTCATCATACTGCTAGTTGCCCTTTTTAATAATATCTGTCTTTCACATCAGACCACAAACTCTGTCAATAAGGGACATGGCTGAGTGTTCAGGAGTTGGCAGCCTTGCCATGGGTGCTCAATAAAGATTTATTGATCCAAATTGAAGCAAATCAATTTTTCAGGGTAGGGTTTTTTCTTCTTTAATGGAAATTTTCAGTTTCAGGAATTAATCTAACTTCACTTTTGAAAAAAAGCAATAAAACAATTAGAAGTTTATATGAAGAATTTAGTCAAAAAAACAGGTACCAACAGAAGGCTTCCTGCCTTTCCATATTGAATCTGATTTCACATCCAATTCATTTGACCTGTGTGATCACCATTGATGCCCTAAAGAGAAACAGAGGCTTTATTAGTGATTAAAAATTAAGGTTTGCTTAAAAATAAGCATTTTTGTGTACCATCTTTTGAAAGATTTTCAATAACAAAACTTAAGAGGTGAAGGATTTTCACATAAAAACTCAGTTAAAGAGACACAATGAAGCATAACGAAATCCTTTTTAATCAGAGACCCAACCCCTTACACTCAGGTGTAAGGAGGGAGGGCATGTCTATGAAGGTTTTTTATTGTTTTTGTTAATTTTGGGGGGATTTGGGGGGGTTTTGTTTTTTATTTTTTGTTTTTTGGTTTTTGGGGTTTTTTTTTTTTTTTTTTTTTTGAAGGAGGAGGCAAGGGAATCTCAGGACAATACATACTATCTATATAGCCAATATAGACTTTTAAAAACCATCCCCTCAGCTCGGTGCCCATAGCACATTGGTTACGGTGCCAGCCCATACACCAAGGCTGGCGGGTTCAAACCCAACCCGAGCCAGCTAAAACAACAATGACAACTGCAACAAAAAACAGCAGGGTGCTGTAGCGGACTCCTATAGTCCCTGCTACTTGGGAGGCTGAGGCAAGAGAATTACTTAAACCCAAGAGTTTGAGGTCATTGTGAGCTGTGACACCATGGCACTCTACTAAGGGTGACATTGTGAGACCCTGTCTCCAAAAAAAAAAAAAAAAAAAAAAATGCCCCTTATTAAAATGCCACTTAGCTTTGCATTTTATTCAGAGCATGTGTGTGTGTATGTGCTTGTGCACACACATTTAACTCATTAAAAATGTTGTGTTGCAGAAACAAAATTCTGGGTTATATAGCAAGCTAGAAAAAGAAAATAGAGGAACCCCAGAGCAAAGCAGCAATGCTGTTGTCAGTGTAACCAGGACATTACCCAGACTTTAGGCCACTGACCAAACATTGCCTGTTCTTACCCCACCCACAATAGATGTGGCATCCGTGAAAGAGCAGGTTGTGACAGAGTGAAAACCACAGTGCTTATGAAATAAACCTACTCCGCTATCTCCATCTATGCCAAGCATCCATAGGAGCAGGGTTTAATGCAGAAAAATCATAATGTTATATTTATTTTAGGGAATGCCAAACAAAAGGAACATTGTTAAGCTGAGTTTCTAGCACCTCATAAAAAAAGTTCTAAATAATACTGAATGAACTGAAGCGTAGGAAATTTGAGAATAAAGGAAGAGATTTTCACTGAGCTTTCGCAGGATTAATGCATTTGGTCAAGCTACTGTCAGGGGAAGGGCCATTCTGTTGACTTCTAATAATAATGTGTATGCCAGGGATAGGTGTTATTATTATCAATATTGTTATTATTCCTATTTTATAGGGAAGGCAGGATTAGAGGCTAACTAGCCCACATTCATACAAATGGTTAAGTGTGGTAAATTTAACATTTAAAATCAAACTATACGAAATAGGCTCATGCTCCCTGCACTAAGAATCTGAAAACTTCTGCTGTTAAGTCATAATTTCTTGATGAACTAAGGTAAATGTGAGGTAGAAAAACAAATTTCTTTTCTTTTTTTTGGGGGGGACAGAGTCTTATTTTGTCACCCTGGGTAAATTGCCATGGCCTTGTCATGGTGTTATCATAATTCATAGCAACCTCAAACTCTTAGGCTCAAGCAATCCTCTTGCCTCAGAGGCCTCTCGAGTAGCTGTGACTATATGTACCCAGCACTATGCCTAAACAGTTTTTCCTATTTTTAGTAAGGACCGGGTCTCAGTCTTGCCCAGCTGGTCTCAAACCCCTGAGCTCAAGCAATCTACTCACCTCGGCCTCCCAGAGTGCTAGGATTACAGAAAAATGTTCTTGATGAAATTTCTGGCTGTACTCTAGAGCCTTACCTATAGGAGATGAAATTCACTATTTTGGAACTCTTTCTGGCTACCAAAAGGAAAATCTGTGCTCAAACTATAAATAGTGACAGGGAGGATCCTGAAAAAGTTTGATCATCATAGACATTTTATAGTAACAATATGAAAATTCTTTTCTAATTTTTTTTTTTCCAATTGCAAATCTTTGCAATGATCAGGCTCTGCTTTTTCCCCCTCTTTGTCTCACATACAAAATCACTTCCTTTTCTGGTTTAGAAGCAAGGAGACAATTTCAAAGCTCTAACTTGGAGAAACAACAACGAAAGAAAGCAAAAAGAAAAAATGTCATAGTTATTCAGCAATTACACAAAAGGAGACTTGAACTGTAATCTGAAAATGGAGTGAGTAAAAGTGAGTCACTAATAGAAACAAGTGTAATCATCACCATATGATTAATTATTTTGTTTTTAGCCTTCTGAAAACCCTTTTCCTTCTCCTCCCAAAGCCCTTTCCCCTCTTTCTTTTTTTCTTTCTTCTTCTTCTTTTTTTTTCCCCACCTAAACTCCTGGGATTCCTTTGCACATCTGCAAAACTAATGTCAGTTCCAGGTTTCTATTCGGGTGTTAAACCAGTCTGGCTTCCAGCCTTGGAAAAGGAAGCCAGTTCTCACCAGACAAACAAATGGAGGTGACCTAATACCTGGGGACAGGGCCACTGACTGATAAATGGCAAAGGATTTCAGGCCTGTCTAGTTCTCAGACAACTAACAAATGAAACCACATCAGAGCTTAGCAGCAAACTGATGCAGTCATAGAAAAACAGGTGAATTTCACTTTCAGAACAGAGGGACAATGTGGGATAGAAAAACTGTAAAATCAAACCAAGCAATTTGATTCTTTTTTTAACAATATTTTTTAGGAAAATCATCAGCCACGTGGGTATGGTATTTTCTACTGTCTTCCTAATGATGATTTATATCTTTAAATTAAAACTGGTGGGGGATAAAAAACATTTTGATACTATCAATCAATAAAAGCCATACTCTTGATTTCCACTAATAAAAATACTTGAACCTTTCAGGGTTTTGTTGACCTCTATGACATTCAGATAAAATTGGAAATGATCAAACAGAAAACCTACGCTTGGAAAGGGATACAGTTATATTTTGATGTATGAGAGGTTTTAAAAAGTTGAAAGAAAATGAATTTAGGGCCATTCAAGGCAAAAACCAAAATCAGACCTGTTTTCCTCACCAAAAACCATGAAAACTATATAGCTCTCTCTCACACATGTGCGCGCTATCTCTCTCTCTCTCTCTCTCTCTCTCTCTCTCTCTCTCTCTGTCTCTCCTCTCTCTCTGTCACTCCTCCTCCCCTCCCTCTCTCTCTCTTTTCTCCCCTCTCTCTCTTCTTTTCTCTCCTTGATGCTGCTCTGCAGCATTCCTCCCTCACCAATAAAAACCTTTCGTACAAAAAAAAAAAAAAAAAAAAGTACCACGAAAAAACTTAAGTTATGTGACCGTTCAAGTGGGTACCTGCAGGAAAAGATTCCACACGATTCCTGGAAACTCTGACTCTCTAAGAAGATGGTATTTTTGTGAATTGAGGATAAAGGCATCAGCAACATATGGAGTACATTTCCCCTTATACCATTGATTTGTTTAAAATTGAGGGGAAAACCGCTTGGCAAGGTGTGCTGGCGGAGCCCTGGCAAACGTCATTCCAGTTTACTGTGATTCCCTTCCATGGTCCACCTCCCAGCCCATCGGACATCCGGCCCGTGATTTATAAGCTCTGAATTGAAAACCAACCAGTTGAGGATGCCTAAAATATGTGGTTTTCTCTTGGCATATGAAACACACCACTTCCTTTTCTTCCCCAAATCTGCAGAGATGACATAAGGGAAGGGTCTAAAGATTTTCCAGAAACAAGGTGAATTTCAAAGAGCCTCCTAAGTGGCTGTTTCTTGAAGAGATTGTTAGTCTAAGGAAGAACTCACAAAACTGGAAATGAGACCTGTAACCTTTCCAAGGGCAGTTGACTCAGGCCTGTGGTTCACCCAGCTTCCTCCCTGTTTTCTTGCTGAAGGTTCTGCATCTCTGGAAGCCCCTCAGTCCTACGCAATCTGGGACAGTTTATCAGCACAATAGGAGACTCTGGAGGCCTCTGTGGTTCAAACATGGAGAAAGAAAGTCCTCAGAAATATCAGGAACACTTTGTGCAACATGAGAAGGCAGAAATATAGTGATAAGGACTCTGGTCATAGTGTGACTAGCTAACATTTGTGGAGTCCTTGTTTTGTGACAGGACTCTGCTATGTGCTTTATGAACATTATCTCAGTTAGTTCTATCACAGCCCTGACAGCCACTTATTATTGTCTCCAGTTTATAGATCAGGAGACTGAGGAACAGAGAAATTCAAAGAACTTGCCTGAGTTCACACAAATATCAAGGATAGAGCCAGAATAAGTATCAGGAAGTACATTGAACTTAACCAAGAGCAGCTCCTTCTATCTCCCATGGCTTTAAGTCTTCTCAGGGCCCTTGGGCAGCCTCTTTAAGTTTAAGGTGGAATTAAAACAGGACATTTTTCTCCTTCTCCTCCTCCTCCTTCTCCTTCCTGCCCCAGTAATTTGCTAGATGCCAGATGCTCCCTCAAGAAACAGACTAAGGAAAAGACAAATCAGCAAAACTAACATGCATTCAATGGCACTTGGTTTAGTGCCCCCTAAAACAGAATCCACGAGCTTCTATGGAATAAAGCTATAACCTCTCACAGCAAGGCTCCTTGAGACCTGCGTTGGTAAGACGTTCAGTGCCTCTTCTCTAAGGCATTCTTTCAGCTGTTGATCCTAAGCACTGGACATCCTCTTGCAAGCTAAGCACCCTGCCAGACAGCTGCTGTGAGCCCTATTTAATCCTCCTCTCAAGGAGAAGTGGTATTGTGTGAATAAAGTTGCCACTGTAATTGCTTGGCTTACTGTTTAAGAGTATTACAGGCTCTGGTAGCAGATTTGTGGGGGGGGGGGGGGACAATTAAAAGAAATTTTAACAGTGTTCTATTGAGTATGCAGTTGTATAAGAGGAAACAACTTGCCCCAGACTGACTACTAGAGGATTACCTTATGGAAAGAAGCTGTTTTACTTAATCTGGCTTCCTATATAAAAACAGAATGCTGGGAGCTTGTAGTTCTGAGAAAGGAGAAAAAGGTAGCCTGGATGTACCTCCAGGTTAATACTTAAAATCAGGGCAAATGGAAAACACGTCCAAGTATGAGTATAACCATAGATACACAAATTCAGACTTCCACATTTAAAATGAAACCCCCTGACAGGTCTCTCCCTGGACATGTGCTGATCCACATGTATTTATGATTAGCAAGCCAGAGACCACCACCACGCAATCATGGTGGTAATGCAAGTAGCTCCATCTCTTTTTGTATCCAGACCATCTGTTTTTGACTTGTGCTCTACTGGACTTCCTAAAATGTGACCCAGCTCAATGTCACCATCAGAGTATTACATTCTATTTCCCAGAAAGGTGTCCCTCCCTATGAAAGTAAAGCAGAAGCATTCGGACATGCTGCCTAGAAAGAAGCAGTTTGTGAAGCCTCTCCAAGGAAGTTCCCAGATTCTCACGGAAGTGAGTGACTCACAGAGCTCTTGATTTAGGTAGCTAGCACTGCCTGAAGTTTTGACAGAAGTGATGATGAAACGGAATCTATCTGAGGAAATGACCTTTGTTCTGGGACTTAAATACACTCCACATCCTGCTGGGTACCTGTGAGCAGCTGCCTTTGTGTTCATTGGCAGTAGTCCCAGGGATCTAGCCATCATTCATCTGTCTGTCCATCCTTCATTTATTTAACAAATATTTGAGCCACGATCTTATATATTATATATCTTATAGTGTACTCTGGGAGTATAATAAAGAACAAGGCAGGCAAAATTCTTTCTCTAAATGAACTCATACTCTGGTGGAAAGACAAAAGGTAAATAAGAAAATGAATATTTTGAAATGGCCAATGACATAAAGAATAAATAAGGGAACGTTCTAGAGAAATAGTGTGGGGGAGGAGTCACATTACAAAGCGAAGGCCCCTCTGAGAAAATAACCTATTAGCTATTTTATTTATTTAGGAGTAAGTTTAAAATTTGAAAGAAATATTATTTTCCAGACCCAAGAAATTATAAATGGAAAATCCTTAGAGATAGCAACAAGCTCGGTGTGTTTCAAGAAGCCCCAAAGAGCACTAAGGTTGTAGGACAATGAGCATAGTGTACTCAGAGTGGGAGGTTCACACAGGACTTTCTAGGCTAAAGGGAGTTTATGTCTTATTCTAAATGCATCAAAAATCTGTTGAAAATTTTTGGAATAGAAGGCCAACGTGATCTGATTTGTAATTTTAATGAATCCATGGGCTGTGTAGAGAGTGAGATGTCCTGTGGGATGGAGGATACAAGAATGGTCATAGAAAGAACATTTTAAGAAACTGTTGCAGTAAACAAGTAAGAAATGATGGTGGCTTGGATTATTAGTGGAGATAGTAAGAGCTGAATATGTCAGTTTTATAATTTAAAGATAGAGCTGACAGGTCTTACAGATGGTTTAAATGTAAGAAATGAGGGAAAGAAGAGAATCTCACATGATTCAAAGACCTGAGTGTATGCCAGAGGGAGGAGAAAGTGCCATTTCCTAAGACTGGTTCCTCATGAATAATCCTAACCCAGGTAGGTAAAATAAGTTAACTGTTCTCCATTTTATTCCATGTTTTCTTGAGAAGCAAGAAGCTATTTATGCTTCTAGAATTCACATTTGTAATGAGAGTCCCCAGCCTCCTAATACAACATTTTTCTCTGCATGTATCTCAAAACAAGCAAAAATTTGTTGGAGCAAGAGCTACATAAACCATAGAAAGAGAGAACAATTCTTTTTAGGAACTGAGATAATGAGAAAATAAGTAAAGGCATGCCTTTTGATTTTGCAGGAACAATTTGATTGTGTCCTCACTAGTAAGTGGGATTGTCAAAAGCAAGGCTGGGGTATAGACCTCACATGTTTACTCCCCAGACCAATCTAAAAAAACTAGTGAACTCCTAGAGATTGCATTTCTGAAAATCCCACTGTACTTCTATATTTCATGGAGTCCAAGATAGAGAATTAAATAGTCTTATGCATTCATTCTGGGATACTTCTCAGACTGCTTTTATTAAAATAATTATACGTTACAAGGGTTTAACCCTTTTCATCTAAAAGTGGAATGATTTGCAATCAGCAAACTGCTTGCCATGTGATTTACAGTTTAGTCCAAATTAAAGCTTGGAGTGATACATGTCAGTTTACTATACCCTGTCACTCAGGGTGGTAATCAGAGGGCCAGAAGAAACCTAGCAGAGAGGAGGGAAATAGGTCTTGTAGTAGAATTACATGTGTTAACTTTAACTAATTGGTGCATGAACATACACAAAATGCTTTCCCAAGCACGCTAATTCTCACGAGGGTGGTGAAGCAGCACCCTGTTTATCTGAATGTTTACAGCCTGTGAAAGTTCATCCTTCAGACTAGCCTCTTAAAGATCCAGGGAGTTGCACTGGAAAAAATTACTGCTAAGGCAAACATTCCATCAGAATGATGAGAACAGAAATGCAAATTCATTGACTCCTTGAAAATAATACATAGATCCATTTAATAATTTTCACAGTGGAATTTTTATATGCATGTTCAAAAATGTGCTATAAAAAGAAAGCTTATGAAGGCCAGGCATGGTGGCTCAAGCCTATAATCCTAGCTAGCACTCTGGGAGGCCAAGGCAGGTGGATTGCTTGAGCTCAGGACTTCATGAAAGCCTGAGCAAGAACAAGATCCCTGTCTCTACTCAAAATGGAAAAATAGCTGGGCTCAGCAGCACATTCCTGTGGTACTAGCTACCTGGTAGGCTCAACCAGGAAGATCACTTGAGGCCAGGAGTTTGAGGTTGCAGTGAGCTATGATGATGCCACTGCACTCTACTTGGATGAAAGAGCAAGAGTCTGTATAAAAAAAAAAAAAAAAGTGGGCGGCACCTGTGACTCAAAGGCATAGGGCGCAGGCCCCATATGCCAGAGGTGGCAGTCTCAAGCCCAGCCCCAGCCAGAAACTGAAAAAAAAAAAAAAGTTTATTACATCATAAGAATTTCAGTCAGGACACTTTGTCAACAATGCTGGAAAAAATAGAAACCTAGACAGAAAATGTGAGTGGCCTTCCTGTCATATCAAATAACTAGTGACCCCCTTCCTAAAAGACGTATTAGTAGTATAAGCCATAGTTTTGGTCAGTCCTCAGCATTTAGTTCATGAAATTTGAACTGGAGGGAGAGCATTTGACTAACCCTTAGTGCTGAATGTTTGACCTTAAAGCTTGCTGGTTGCTCATTTTTTTGGTCTCAATCCTCATGACTACAAATGCTATTATTAGTCATAAGATTGTTCAGTCCCTTTTAAATTCCAGCCATGGTATTTGACTCTCTAAACATAATAGGGAGCTCAAAACGCTAATTATTTCCAAGGGGTCTAATTCTTCAGCATTTACTTCAAATTTTCCCAGCTTCATACAGAAGCAAGACCTACATTGAATGTTAGCATTGCTAAGCTCCTGGGTTCTTCACTGACCAGGAGGCAGCATTTCCATAGGTCTGCATTGCCATTGCTGGGTTATGCCACCTTAGGAAAGTCATCAAACTCTAGTTATGTGCTATAAATAGAAGGTAATCTTTATATGAAAGGCTGTTATATAAATGATGCATATTACATGTAAAATTTCTGACAAAATAAGCGTTCAGGTAAATAATAACATTATTCTTTATCATCATCATCATCACTCCATTTGTGTAAAGATAGGGAATAACTGAGCACTACTTTCCGTTTCAGCCTATACTTAGGCAAGGCTTGTGCAAGCCTTAAAATCAGTTCGAATATTTGACCATTCATGACCCCTCACACCCACACATCCCACACACCACTTGCAGGGGTCCTCAAACTGTGGCCCGCAGGCCACATGAGACGGTGTGATTGTATTTGTTCCCGTTTTATTTTTTTACTTCAAAATAAGATATGTGTAGTGTGCATAGGAATTTGTTCATAGTTTAAAAAAAAAAAAAAAAACTATAGTCCGGCCCTCCAATGGTCTGAGGGACAGTGAACTGGCCCCTTGTTTAAAAAGTTTGAGGACCCCTGACTTAGAGCAACCCATTTAAGAGAAACCTAGGCTGTTAGTTTATCCTGAAGATCCACTCAAGTTCATCCACCATAAAAGATTACATAGGTTCAAAAATGCAAAAGGGAGTCAGTAAGTCACAAATCTCAGCGCTCAGGAGAGTGCCATTATAAATCAAATGGTTGGACCTGATTGTTTATAGATGTGAAAACTGAGGCCCAACTAAATTAAATACCTCTCACAGGGTGTTTGATTTGGTGATGAGCTAGCATCAGAAGAAGCCAAATTTCAGTCAGGTTTATAACTTCACACCTCTCTCATGTCAGTGACGGCTCTTACACTTTTAAACTAAAGGTGATCTTTCAGAGAGCTTGATTTGCCCAGTAGCACAAACTAAGGCTAGATAAATTGGAGCTGGATTGTTTGTTGTCAGTGGAATTCCTCTATTCAGATATTCTCTAAAGGCTCATCCAGCTGTAAATATATTGTTCTGCTTGTTATTTATTCAAGGATACCTTTTACTACATAAATTTATATTGAACAAGTTCACCAGTCTCTAAAACGCTTCTTCTCTTCTAAACAAGCCAGCGTCTTTATGAGCCCACATTCATTCCATTGCCCAAATGCCTGATGATCTCCCCTCTCCCCACTGTTTACCCAATTTCCTATTCACTCTGCAAGACCCAGCTTCCCATGCCCTCCATAATTTTCTTCCCTCACTTTCTATTAAACCCTATGGTCTCTGACACATAACTGAGAATAGTTGTCTACTGTTTTTTTGCTTTTGTGTCCATCTGATCCCCCCAAATAGACAATCACCCCTTGAAGACAAGTACCATGACTTAGGCTTACCTAATTGCTGTGGAGCAGAATATCATGATAAATGAGCTCAGAGTACGTATTCAGTTAATACTCAGTTAACTGTACAGGCAGGCAGACAGAAGAACAAACATTTTCTTGTTTCTTCAACTATTCTTGCTTAAATTCTGGGAATCCTCAATGTTAATACAAAAACTGAAAAATGGTCAGTTTCATTGAGGGTTTGAACTAATTAGAGCTAATTAGAGAGGGCAGGGAAGGACAACAGATGGGCTGCTTCTAATCCCATCCTACAATCCTTTCTTTGAAATGTAGAGAAAATCCACTTGAGACTGCTTGAGTGATTGATAGCTGTTTCTAAAAGAGATTTCTACTTCTGCAGCATTGATTTCTGGTGATAAGTCCTGTCCCTCAAAGTGAACCTTTTTTCCTGGGGTAAGAAAAATTTTATTAAATCCATACAGTGAAACATAAATAATATGAAGCTTTATGACACAAAAATAGTAAAAAAAAAAAAAAAAAAAAAAAATTATTTGCATACTCACTTGTACCACAATGTTACAGCACCATTATCTCAGGAACTGGCACTGGGAACGTCTTAGGAAAAGATTTCTTATTCCAGCTCTTTTTATTTAGCATTTATTTATTGAGTGCCCCATGATAATAACAATGATGATGATAATAGAATATTGAATATTAAATAAATATGATAAAAAAGGATAAACACCCATGTTCAAATTCAGCCTAGGTTTGAAATCTGAATCCATACCTCTGTAACTGTGTTGAACACCCATGTTCAAATTTAGTTTAGGTTTGAAATCTGAATCCATACCTCTGTAACTGTGTTGACAAATTACTTACCACTTTTGTGCCTCAGTTTTCTTGCCTATTAAATAGAGAAAATAACAGTACAGAAATTTGTTGTAAGGATTAAAATGAGATAATATATGAAACAAAACTTTAAATAAGAAGCATATAGTAAGCACCTAGTAAATATTAGAAATTTATCATTACTATTGTTATTAGATACTTATAAAGACAACTTTTGTCAGGCTCTGTGTCAAGCAATTTATGTGTATATTTCAGTGGATATACTTTTTTAATTTGCATATGTATTCACTAATATATTTTAAACACCAAAGAAGTTCTAAGTCCATAGCAGGCACTCAGGAAATAATTGTTCAATGAATAAGTTGTTTCATTTCTTCCTCACAGCAGCTTTACAAGATGGCAGGCACTCAGGTGTAACAGTGAGCAAGACAGAGTCCTAACTTTCAGGTGTAGGGTACCTGGGTACATGCCAGGACAGATAAGTCAACAGGCAATGTCTATTCTAGATGCCTACTCTGATAATGTAGTACAGGGGCATTTGCAAGCAGATATGGGAACACCTGATCCTACATTAAGGGAATAGGCAAGACTTTCTGGAGGAAATGACAGATATTAGATGGCAAATTAGAGGTAACAATGTATAGCAAATCCAAATGGTAAGAAAGCATGGTGGCTTCCTTTAAATGAATATAAGTGCATATAGGTGAAGTGAGGGGAAAGAGAGGAAAAGGGAAGCTGTAGTCAACAGGGCTGTAAGTGCAGTACCAGGGACCTGGACTTGATCCTAATGGCAAGGTAGCCATTTAAATTATTTAAGCAAGTAAATAATGTGGGCTTTGGAATGATCACTCTGGTGGTTTCTTCCATCTCACTGGGTTCTCAAAATTCTAACAGTGGCTTTGAGGTAGATCAACTGTACTATTCATTTGCAGATTTTCAAATTTGTTAATCCACATTCCTAGAATTAACATTTATAGTTTTCACATATATACCTGTCTTTGATTATTTTGATACAGTGATCTCTAATACCAAAACTATTCTGAACTTTATGAACCCATATCTAGGGGTAGGTGATTCTTACTGAGAGTAGATCTGATTAGATCTATAATTCATGTTATAGAATTTTTTAAAATTTCTCACTTGGCTATCTTCCTGATACCATAGGATAATTGAACCAGTAGATCTCTCTTGGCTAAGAGTATAGCAAATGACTCAAGTTAACTTTGGTACATAGCTGATCCAGCCTCAGAATAAGTATATTTTATTTTATTTTATTTTCAAATGTTGAATGACAGATGGAGAATTCTCTGGAAAGAAGTTAGGTTGCAACACATGGAACCAAAACTCTCCAGATTCCTAGAGACTTTCCATGTAACATGTTCTTAATGTCAACACTTGATGTTCATGTACACTGTATTACCATGAGTGACTTCCCACGTGGCTGGAGTTCTATTAGCCTGAATTTTTCTTTCTCAGAATTCAAGGTGATGGCATTACTAAAGGATAATAACGGTACATTGGTCTTCAGTAGGAAATTTCAAGGGAATTATATGTGCCCCAAATTAGCCTTACATATAAATGTATCACATAAACCAACATAAATACATGAGAAAACCTAAATTTAAATAATCTTTTCTATGACTCTGAGCCCTGTGTAAATTGGTTCATGATAGCAAAATGGGCAGTTTAGTGGTTAGTGTGTTGAGAAAATGAAAGAACAGGCCATGGGTTCAAAAGCTGGGCATCAGTACTAGACTATGGACAAAGAAAAGGCAATCTTTGTCTTTGCAATCAAAAGTAGGGGGGAATTGTGTAAGTCAAAACGTCAGGACAATGGTGAGGAATTTCTGAGAACCAGGACAAACAGGGGGAAGATCCTCATAATGGTTCTTTCACTTTCAGTTTTCCCTACCTGTTTTGTTGGTGACATTAGGGTGGTTAGAAGAGTGAGAAGAACAGGAGAATGGATGAATGAGGACTAGTGAAGTGAAGGAAAGAAAGGCTGAAAGATGAAAAGAGTGACAGAGAGCATCTCCAAGCTACTCAGAACTTAGGATGTAATGCTAAAGATGGGGATGGGCAAACATGCCATCCCTCTGATCCCCACCCACTCCAACACCAAGTAGGGCCACCGCTAGGCAGGCACGCCTACTGGGTGAAAAGTGCAAAAGTTACTCAGGGCACATTTGATGTGAAGTAATTGGTGTAAAATGGGATTGCTCAGTAGACCAGTTAACCAGCCAGTGTGTCCAGAACACTTGCTGTGTATCAGGAGGCACAAAAGCCTCCACGAAACCTGGGTGTCAGGGTTAGGGGTGGTGGAGAGAGGGGCCTGGTGATGCTCATGAGGGACAAAGGAAATGGCTGAAAACTCAGGTGGGTTTGTTGTTTGAGGCAGAAAATCAATCACGGACAACATTGTGCATATGTAATAGAAGAAGAACAGCCAACATTTATAACAGTTATTCATCCCACTTTGATATCTAGAGTATGATTAAATTCAGACTTCCCTGTTTAATTAGCCATTACTTTTGATGAAGTACATTTTTCAAGTCAGGCAGAAAATGGCTTTAAGAAAGGTGTGTCTGCAAGAGAGGAGGTAAGGGAAGGTCAGACTGATGTGTGAAAAGGCAGAAGAACAGAAGAAAACATCAGCCTTTCTTATAAACCCGAGAACACTGCAGCAGGCGCTAGGCTTTTAATGCAGGACGTGACATGGCAAACTCTGTTGGGCCCTAACTGCTTAATTCAAAGTTCAGCAAAAGTTTAAAAGGAAATGAAGTGAAAATTGACACTTAATAGATAATCACGGAATAAAAAGATCAACCCCAAAAATATTACTGCCACGGATTTTTTTCAATGTCCTACTTTTGAAGATTCTTTCAATAACATAAATTTTTTTGATTCCATAGTACTTAAGTTTTTGAAATAAAAGAATTACCTTCTAAAGGGATTTCTATGTGTCATCATATTCTCAAAAGGCTTATTTTGTTATTATGTGCTTTAAAAGATTCCAGGGCAAGAAAGAAAGGAAACATGTGTCCATGTGAATAGAAAAGATTGAGAATTTCAGCCTCCTTTCCAGTGGCCTAACAGCTATGTAATAAAAAAAAACACTCATATATGGTATCAGTGGCCTTGCCAAAACACTCAGACGATAATAAACTGAGAAATGATTTAGCATATACAAAAACTCATCAAGCTGTAAACTTACACCCTTTAACATTAATTTTTCATATAAGCAGGAGTAGGTAGCTAAGAGAACTTATTTTAAAATATGTAAGTTATACCTCAGTTTAAAAATTAAAAATGCTATTTAGAGGTTCTTGCTTAAGAAATCAGTGGTAGAATAACACACATTGACCATTATGGGTAAAATTAATAATGGTAAAGGAAAAATAGCTTCTCTTTTTAGCCATGGGACTACTTAGACTATATTCATAGGATTATTGAGTATTAAAGGTGAAAAAACTTAAAATTATTTTGTCTGTCTCATCATTTTATAGTCGCAAAAAATAAGGCATTCTTCCCATCATGATATCTAGAGGTAAATTAATTCGCCCAAGGTGTCAAGAGCTAGCAAGTGGCCATCAGTATCCTGAGTCTGTCAATAAAGGAAGCATAAAGTATAAATTCTAGTGTTCTTCTAGATTGTTATCTAATGAAGTCTGATTGCAGCTATAGAAATGGGAAATACTGGCATGTCAATATTTGTAGGACAATCCTCATGAAATCAATTATTGGAAACAACAATTTTAAGGGATGTTTAACAGGTTATCTTATCTTGAGAAAAAAGCTAACAGCCAAAGTAAAATACATATAAATATATAAATAGATGTAGATGTGTTTGTTTTTAATGTGTGTGTATAAAAATAGATGATTTCTAAAATAGAAGTCATGTGTGTCCAGGAAAGAAGCCTGAGGTGTGTGTTTAACATTTGCATTTAAAGAAAAAGCTAATGGTGGGTAGTATTCTCCTTTCTAATTAAGAAAGAAGAGGAAATGAATTTAAATTATAACCAAAGGAATTTAAGTTAGATGGAAAGATCTTATTGGCAGTGAAGGTTTTAGAAACCCTGGAAAAGATTCCTGGGGAGGTTTTCAAATTCCCTATCTGGATTTATTTAAAAGAAAAGAGATACCTATCAGCCAGGGTCTTGAGGTAGAGACCTGGCTGGAATTTGCTCTCAGCTGAATTCTCTGCAAGTACAAATTAATTCCTGACAGTGTTTAGGATGTCCAACACAGTAAATTCTAGACAATGACAAGGAATGCTGCTCATTAAAAAACAAAAAGCAAAAACAAGACCAAAACCCTCACCCAAAATAATTCTTTGGAAAATCAGTTGGAATATGCTATTTGGTTATAAGTGGAATGTACAGTTATATTTTGGGTTTTATTTTCTTGTTAGCCTAGAAAGAAGGCTTATGAAATCTCTCTGGGAAGCTGTGCCCCGGTTAATAATGCATCTATATTTTCCTTCTCTGGGTTAATTACAACTAGGTCTTAGAAAAGCTCAGACCCAAGTAGCAATACAGGTACTCAGTGTAGATACCTGGGAAGAAAATCCCCTCTCCCTGGCTCTAAGGAAAACTTCCTTCCCTCCCAATAAAAGGAGCAGGATGATGCCTTCACCAACATCACCCTTCTCCTTCTTTACCTTCACACAGATTCCATACAAGTTCTCTGCATTTCCCTTCATTTCCAACACATGAACACCACATGCACTTACAGTTTATACCCCATTCTCTAATTGATTGTACTTCTCTGTTTACACAGCTGTGCGCCTGTTTACTCCATTGTGTTCACCACATTCAGTGTCTGCTTTTTCTTGTGAGCTCCTGCAGGTGGGGGATGGAGTCTGTTTAACTAGCTGTGCACACACACAAGTGGATACCATGGGACAGTGCTTGAAAGTAATGGCTCCTGAGTGACCTGATGCTCAGAAGAGAAAAATCCCATGGGTTACTAAAGTTGGAACAAGAAGATTCAGTTTGCAGAGTCTGTGCCATCCCCTGGTTCCAAATATGTAACACACCAAAGCATGTTGGTTGCAAGTGTCGCCAGGGCAATGAGCAATTTTAATGAAGGTCTAATCAGCAACTAAAAAATCTAAACCAGAGCCTAAAATGCACAAAAATCAAGGCTGTATTTATTTGGAAGTTTGCACTCCACCATGACCCTCCTTTCTCTCATATATAGGCTCAACTTGCTGAGGTTTTTTTCTTAGCTCAGAGTATTGTCTGCCAGCCCCATGACATAGGTCATTATATCTCAGACATTCCATGGATGACTACCAAGTTCACAGGATCTTGGTTTTCTTATTTCTTTATGTTTATAGCCTAGAGGAAACAAAAGTCATTTTTGCCAGAATTAGTATTTCTTCCTTGCCTCCAATTCTCACACAAATCTCTTAACCCCCCTTTACATCCGTCTTCCTCATTGACCCAAGACAGAGATAAGTAATACACATTTCTTAGTTGAATTAAAATTTTTCTATAGCTTTTCGTCTCTAGGGGTCTTCAAAGTTAGGCTTTCAAAGGAGAAAACGATTGATGAAAACCCTTCCCTCAAGGAAAGCTCAAGAAATGACATTTCATTTAATTCAACAAACATTTTCCAGGTAGCAATTATGAGCCATCCACTGTGTGCTGGGGAACAAGAAGGGAACAAAACATAGATTTGGGGTTTATATATTTGGAAGTGTGTATGAGCACTCATGCATGTATAATGAGTTAATTTAAGACTTTATTAAATGATCTTAAATAGAAGAAAATTGTTTTATTGTAGGATTATGGTGAGCATGAAATGATGTAAAATACACTAGAACCTCCATCATTGACCATCTCCCTACATCAACCACCTCCTTAAACTGACCTAAGTTTCGCAGACCAGACGTACACCACATATGCTAAGGTCTACGTCCTAACAAGGACCATCTCCATATGTTGATCAGTTTATTTCAGTCCCTTGGGTGGTCAATGTACAGAGGTTCTACTTTATATATGAAATTTCCTGAGACAGAGCCTAGCACATAAGTCACCTCAATAAATGATAGCTGTTACTATTACTTCATAGTCATGCCATAACAGAGCAATTTTTTTTGATAGATCTCTCTCTGGAAATCAAATTTTACCTTGTCACTGAAGAATTTCCTTCAGTAAAAAAAAATTTACCTTGGATAATGGGCAATATAGTTAGATAGTTATGGGTTGAAAGGGAAACATCACATTCACATTTAAAAAAAATATTATCTAGCACATTTAATACCTTTCCAACAGAAGTGGATCTTAGCCACAGGCTGATGTCCAGAGAGGGTCTCCTCTTGCTACCAAAGTTCAGGAATGTTTCAGAATCTAGATCACATCTCAACCACACACAGCACACATTTTTCTCTTTTCTGCTTCCTCCTCCTGGAGATCTGGATTGTGATTTTTCCTGGTAGTCACATCCAGGATAAGTGACTGCCAAAATATACTGGAAGTTTTTCACATTTATTTTGGAGGTACATAAAATGATTATGTCAGAGCATTATAGTAATAATTTAGCTATTACTGATTCAATATCAACAATTAGTCTGAAAAAGGAATAAATTAACTTTTAAACTAAGCCAAAACTAATTCAAATTTTAGTCACCTAAGGAATGTTTTTTTTAATTTAAAAAGAAATGCTTCACAGGTCATCTTAGGTGAGGTATAGTATTTACTTTACCAATTATTCAATTATTTAATTGTATGGTTTAATATATGAATGGATCATAATTCAAATGTCAAGGCAATTGAATGCAAGAAAGTTGTAACATAGTTAGCCCCCCCAAAAGAATCTACTTACTTCACACCTTTTAGCTCAATTTAATATTTGTCTATAATCTCAAATATCTGGCACTAAGAGGATACATCATGCCATATTATCTTTGAATATTTGTCATAATAAATGAATACCCTCAGTTTTTTCTGAACTCTGTTAATTAGAAGACCTCTGACCATGTCTTGAAATCACCGTTATAGTCAATATTTTATCCTGTCTGAAGCTTTATCCAATTGTTTCATTTGTAAAAGGTTAGAATTTCATCTTCCATATTTCCACAAGGATAAGGAACTTCTGAGAAACATTTTATATATTTGCATCTATTGCAAAAGTATTAGAAGGATGCACCTAGAATGAAAATGTCATAGCTATTTTCTGTCAGACATCACTACAACCTGTAATATTAAGGCATAATTTTAGATTCCAACTACAGAAGCTTCCGTTCTCCAGCTGTCCAAATGAAGGTCACTATTTCTCAAATTTATTTGCATACTGAAGTGTCAATTTCTCACTCCCACATTCCTTATTCCAAACTGATAAAATCAAAAGATTTCATCATGTACTTTAGCTATTTAGATCTTTTAACTCTTTTATCAGATCATTTAGACTTGACTAATTTGAACTTGGTAATCATTAAATATGGTCATAAGACCCTTACATGGGTTTCTTCAAAAAAGAACAATTAATTTCTCTCCAACTGTGATATATTTAAAAGAAAGCCAGTGATCCAGCAGTCCAGACCCTCAATGGTGGCTTAGTACAACCTTAGGAAATTTTTTCCCGTCTTCTAATTTTTCAGGATTGAGTTGTTAGTTCTTGTTTCCATAGAAATGGATTCAGAGATCTTAAGAGTTTTATCTGAGACTGTACGAACTTAAGTTTTTGTAAAAGTCAGCTAAAGAATTAAAATTTCTTTTGAATGGGTGTAGAAAGGGAAATGGGTCCTCACCATCCCTTCCTCCAACTCTCCAATTATTGTAAGCAGTAATGAAACCAAATCAGATGTACCACTCTGTGGGAAGGTAAGAATACCCAATTGTCTTTTTCTAAATCCTGGCATTTCTACATAATACAAATGTGCAGTTCTTACAGAAATCTTGTGCCTGATTTAATAGCTTCATTAACAATGAACGTTTGTCATGCTCCAGACAACTGCCATGACTCATAAAATACAGTGTCCCTTGAAAAACTTAAAACTAAACTCTGGGATAATGTCAATGGGATAAGAATAGGAAGTTCCTTTGTTTTTCTGATTCCTGATTTACCACTCTTCTCCTTCAACTCTGTGCAAAAAAACAGAATCTTTCTTCTCATTGCCTTTACAAAATTTATTGTAAAATTGTTGAGATTAAATGAGACTGTACAAATAACACAGTTAGCAAAGTGACTTGCCCAAAGGACATGTTTCACAAACGTGTATTTCCTCTTCCTTCAAAAATCAAGAATGTGGTTGCCTCCTTTGTGGAAGAAATTCAAAACTATTGAAATGCATAACAAAGTTTATGCCTGATCATCTGAGAGATGTTATATACTTTTGAAATATTATAATATACTTTTAAAGAGCAAATTGAATTTTTTATCATGGGTTTTATAAAAATAGATATCATCACTGTAGAATCTTGTGATCATACCTGGCCCAAGAAGAATAGCTTTAACTCCATCTGCCCAGTGGAATAATTAAAGCATCTCTTCATTCTAAAGGCTCAAAAAATGAAACCCTTTTTTCAACTCATTTAGGGCTGAAATGGAAGTCTTTTCACTCAGACTCTTTCCTTATCAAATAAATAAATCACATGTTCAGCAGTAATAAAAATATTGGAGGAAGGTGAACATTCTTCATTTCAAAGCACGGAGCTTGTTGAGTGATGATACAGTATTATACTATTGATGTGACAGGGAAGCTCTCATAACAGTCCTGAAATAATTTTATGCTGTTTTGATTTTGTGGATTTTTCTTTTTTCAAAATTGAAGCAGTATACTTAACTCTAATCAGAACCATCAAAGCCTTTTTAAATGTCCATATAGTTTACAATTTTTGTTCTTTTAAAAAGTAATGTCAAGTACCATTTTTCTTTGCACTGTTAAGTGCCATATTTCAGATACACAAAAAATTATTTATTTGTAAGAAGTCCAGAAAATATTTATGGAACACTTACCATGAGCCAGGCCTGGTTCTGGTTACAAGGGATATTACAATAGACAAAGCAAGTTCCCTGCTCTCAAGTAGTGTTTGGGGAGAGAGGAAGGGTTGGTGCTGAGGCAGAATAAATGAGAAAAATGTTTAATTACATAAGAAATATATAACTGCTATCATAGAATCAAAGAGAATTAGATTAAAAATATATGAAAATGACTGGTTAATGTTAGATTGGGTGATCAAGAAAGACCTTTTTAAGAAAGTGATAATCAGGAGGTACCTGTGACTCAAAAAAGTAGGGTGCTGGCCCCATATACCGGAGGTGGAGAGTTCAAACCCAGCCCCAGACAAAAATTGCAAAAAAAAAAAAAAAAGAAAAGAAAGAAAGTGATAATCTAGTGGACATTTAAATGGAAAAGGATCCAGCCATGCAAAGTTCTAGGGAGAGAGCATTCCAGGCAAAGGAACAGAAAGTTCTAAAAGTGAGGGCTAGCTCTATGTTTTTTATAAGAAAGAGGTCATTGTGACTGAAGGGGAGAGGACAAGAAGAGGGGCATCAAAGTTGGAAGGTAGGCACAGCAGGAATCTTGTGGGGCACAGAAGACAAGAAAGAAGTTTAGATCCAATATAAGTGCAATGGGCAATGCAGTGATATAAGCAGGAGAATGACGTGATATGACTTACATTTTTTGAAGTTCATCCCATATGTTGCAAAGAAGGTAGAATAAGAGTAGATGCATGTTTAATGCAATTGGAACCATTGAAGGGTGTAAGGAAGAAATAGACTCATTTATATTGTTTTGTCCTCAAGATCTCTCTAACTATAGAGACAAGACTGGACTATAGTACAAAGGGACACGTAGAGGAAGCCAGATGGAACTTTGAACTTGGAAGGTGGTGTGAATTTGGAAATAGAGGTCAGATGGTGTTCTCAAGTTATAAGAAAAGAGATAACTCATTGAGAAACAATTATGCTTATTCTTTATAAATACATCAGAATAAATATAAAAGTATTTTGCATTATTATTAATAAATACATAAAATTCATTTAATTGTCACTATATTAATGGAGTAAGTACTTAGTCCATTTTCCTGATATGAAAAATAAAAGAGGGATAAACCAAACCTCTAAATATCTAGCAAAAGTAATTGGCAAGACCAGGATTCAAAGCTCAGTTTTATGTGCCCATCCATAAAGCACCTGCTAAGGTGTCCATAGGTCAGAATTATCAAATTAAATATATTGACAATTTTATTCTTAATAATGAAATAATACTCTGTAATATAAAAAACAAAATTTAGCTGTATTGATTGACATTTAGCTTGTTTCTGAACTTTCGCTTCTTGAAATAGAACTGTGATAATATTTTATATATTACTTTACTTTATTTTTAATTATTTCATTACCTGAATTCCTAGATTCCTAGAAACATCAAACAATATGGATATTTAAAAATCTCTGGGTATATAACGTCAACTTTTTTTCCATAAAGTTTGTTCTACTTGCAACTTACTGAACCCAAATCAACATTAAATATATTTTCATGTTTGCCAATTTGATAACCAAATTTTTTACTTATTATTTTCCTACTGAAGTACAAAGAAAACCTGTACATCTTTACCACTTGAGTTCACATTTCCTTTAATTACTAATGAGGATGAAGGCTTTGCTACGTGTTTATTTGCCTTTTTATTTCTTTCATGCATTATCTGTTCATTTAATTGCCCATTTTCCTATATGGTGTTAGCACTTTTCTCTTGATGATTTGTAAGAGCTCTTTGTATAAGAAGGATATTAAGACAGTTTGCCAATTTTTGCAAATAACTTTTCCCAGAGTGTCTTTCACGTTCAAATGTTAATTTTTTTTACTATAAAAGTATCATACATACAAGAGGGTATGCTCCATCTATATTTCCTGCATGATATACCACACTGAAACTTAGCAACTAAAAATGACAAATGTTTTACTTCACTTCACAATTTTATGGGTCAGGCATTCAGGTAGGTCTGGGAATTGT
>CAUYPK010035245.1:0-16013 GCA_963574355.1 Loris lydekkerianus | reverse complement strand
GAGCTGGTTCAGAGTGGGAGGGGATCTGACGTGTGTGCACATGCAGAGTGTGTGCCTGGTGGTTGGGAGAGCTGGTTCAGAGTGGGAGGGGATCTGACGTGTGTGCACATGCAGAGTGTATGCCTGGTGGTTGGGGAGCTGGTTCAGAGTGGGAGGGGATCTGACGTGTGTGCACTTGGAGAGGGAGTGCCTGGTGGTTGGGGAGTCAGAGTAGGAGGGGATCTGACCTGTGTGCACATGCAGAGTGAGTGCCCTGCGGTGACAGTTTTTAGACCTGGCTTTCCCCTAGCTTTAGGCAGTGTCTTCGTTGTCTCCTGTCGAGAATAGTTGGGCTCACTTATCAGGGATTTGAAATTCTTGTAATTGAGCAGTTGGGCGATCAAAATAAATCATATCATTTGTTAATGTTTGCCTTTTTACTGTTGCTAAGTGTAAATTTTATTTGTCTGATACAACAGGTGACTTGGCCAAAACGGCGTGTTTCCAGATTGTAAATAATTGTGCCGTGCTGCTGAGATTCGAGCTGTGCTGGCCGGCGCACTGTCTGACAGTCACACCGCAGCTCGGCTTTGTCTCGCCACAGTGAGTAAGACCCCTCTGCTCTTTAGAGCGCAGTCCCAGTGCTGTGAGAGGGACGTTCTGTGGGTCAAATAATGTTTCATTTTAACTTACTGAGCAAAACTTTGCGCTGTGCTGATGGTACAGGGTATTTGCTTGTTATTGGCTTCTGGGGTAAATGGCATGCCATTTTGGGAAGCAGAGGTCACACAAGGGCAGCCATGGTTAACCTGAGGTGGCAGAGGCAGAACAGAGTCCCTGGAAGAGGACAGAATGCTTTAGTGTCATCCTCTGCCCACAAAATTACAATAAGCAGCAAAACTGGGCCTGTGACAGGGACAGGGACCACACTGTGTGTGTAAAGCCCAAACCAAACAGTTCTGCTGTTCTTTACCTTGGCTTGATCTATATTCTCCTGGTTTTGTCCGAAGGACATTTTTTTAGACAAAGCTTTCTGACTTTTTAGTATGTCTGCGCCCTCCCCTAGTTTACCATTTTCCACACAGAATATACTAAGGCCGAAGCCAGATGGTTATACACAGCTCCTCTGCGTGGCTCCTCGCTGGGAGGAAGGCAGCCACACCTGCAGCTTCTCAGAGGCCTTGTGGGGCAGCACAACTCTCATAGCTGGGAGCTGCTTCATATTTGGGGTCAGCATCTTTGCAGAAGGCCCACATGAAGTTTGTTTGCTTTTGCAAAATGACATGTGCTCATTTTCGGGGCATTTACTTGACTAAGACTATGGTCAGGGACACGCCAGAGCCCTCAGTTAAAGCCTCCTAAGTGTTCCTTTGCTTCTTAGCTAGCGGGTGAGAGGACAGAGGTGCAGCAGGTTTGCACAAGTCGTCTTCTCTGTAGCCCACGTGTCTTTTTTTTTTTTTTTTTTTTTGAGACAGTCTCATTATGTCACCCTCAGTAGAGTGCTGTAGCATCACAGCTCACAGCAACCTCAAACTCTTGAGCTTAAGTGATTCTCTTGCCTCAGCCTCCCAAGTGGCTGGGACTACAGGTGTCTGGCACAACGCCTGCCTGTTTTTTGGTTGCAGTTGTCATTGTTGTTTAGCAGGCCCAGGTCTGGGCTCCCACCAGCAGCCTCGGTATATGTGGCCGTGGCTCTACTCACTGAGCTAGGGGTGCTGAGCCAGCCCTCATGTTCTTCAGTCGTGCTGAATCGTTTTGCCCTTCCATTTTTGTAGCTTGTGATTTAAGCCACAAATCTGATCACATCGTCCACTTTAAACTTTTGAAGAGAACACTGAGCACGGGAAATAGCAACTGGGTTATAAGGAAACAGTATTTTCTTTTTTTTTTTCAGAGACAGAGTCTCAAGCTGTTGCCCTGTGTAGAGTGCTATAGCGTCCCAGCTCACAGCAACTTCCAGCTCTTAGGCTTAGGTGATTCTCTTGCCTCAGCCGCCTGAGTAGCTGGGACTACAGGCGCCTGCCACAATGCCCGGCTATTTTTTTGTTGCAGTTTGGCCGGGGCTGGGTTTGAACCCATCACCCTTGGTATATGGGGCCAGTGCTCTACCCGCTGAGCCACAGGCTTCACCCAAAGCAGAGTGTTTTCTTCATTTCTTTCCCACCTACCTTTCTTCCAGCTTCCTCCCCAGCTGCTGCATTCTCTGTGACTGTCACTGTTTTATTACCAAGTGGATCAAATTTTCTTCTGAATTGCCTTTAAAATGGTATTTCTGTGGCATGGTTTGTTTTCACATGAGTTTTGCCATTGGGGCATGAGGTGTCATTTGGCTTTTCTTAGGCACTGAGTCGAGAACCGAAGGCCATGTGAGCTGGTGGGGGCCCAGGGGCTCTCTCAAACTGTAAAGGCACAGTTATTCCCTGGCTGACAGTATTGATGACTCTTGTGATTACTGCTGTTAAAGTACAGAATACTTTTGATTTTCTTTTCTTTTTTTTTTTTTTTTAAGGAGTAAGCTACAAATTCTTGTGAGTCCTAACTCCTCCTTATCCACAAAACCGTCGATGTTCCCATGGAGTGGGCTGATATATATACACTGTGACAGTGGACAGAAGGTACTTTGGAAAGTGGGTTTTCTTTGAGCAACATTTCTCTTACTGTGTAGCTTCGGTTCTCTAATCCTCATTAACGCTTACATTTCAGAAGTCAAATGAAGGTACGGTTGACCTTCTACATCTAAAGGTTCCACATCAGCAGGTTAAGCCAACCACAGATTGAAAATAATAAAAAATAATACCAAAAAAATACAATATAACAACTGTTCCCGTAGCATTTACTTTGAGTTAGGTAGTGTAGGTAATCTAGAGATGACGTAAAGCCCAGGGGGAGGTGTGTGGCTTACATGCAAATGCTGTGTCCTTCTGTGCAAGGGACTTGAGCATCATGGATTTCAGTGTCCTTTGGGGTTCTGGAACCAGTCCTCCCTGGATACCAGACCTGTGTTTGTTCTTTGAGCCCTACTAAGTTTATTTCTTTGGAGTATTTTGCACCAGACTCTTCTCAGTCATCAGAATGACTCTTAAGGGTGGGCGTGGAGCCATTGCTAATTTGCAGAATTTACTTAAAAAGAGCGGGTGGGAGGCTTAGAGTCAAAGATGTACTGTGTTCAACATCTAATAAACCTTAATTTCTAAGTTTCTCAGTATTTTGTTTGTTTGGCATTTCTTTTCTCTACTATAATTTAAAAATAGGAATTGTTTCTTTTTGAATTATAGCTGTGTTTGTGTCTTTTTCCTTTATTTGGTTCATTTCAGAAAATTGTGAAAGTTCAAATTCGAGAAGATTTGACTCAAGAAGAACTTTTAACTCGTTTGGCCTCCAAACCATTCGGAATTCTTCCTCCAGTATCTGAGCCTTCAGTTAGTCTTTTGGTGAAACCAATGACAAAACCACCTTCCACAAAAGTTGAAATAAGAAACAAGACTATTACTTTTCCTGTGACAGAACCTGGTAAAACTTCAGGTACTGTATCACAGACATGTGTCATTCAGATGTCTGAGTGTAATGCTGTGTTCTTAGCTGACCACAAAGTGGTGGTCAGTACAGATTTTCCCCCCTGCTAAAGGAGAAGATCAAGTTCGTCATTAGCATTCACTTCATTGCTGGGCTGGATTTGGAACTCAGTCTTGTTTTTTTTTTAGAGACAGAGTCTCACTTTGTCACCCTTGGTAGAGTGCTCTGGTGTCACAGCTCACAGCAACCTCTGGGCTTAGGTGATTCTCTTGCCGCAGACTCCCGAGTAGCTGAGACTATAGGCACCCTGGCAGTTTTTTGTTGCAGTTTGGCTGGGGTCAGGTTTGAACCCGCCACCCTTGGTATATGGGACCTGCACCCTGCTCACTGAGCCACAGGCACCGCCCTGGAACTCGGTCTTACATTGTTAAAGCTGGGTGTTTAGTAACTGTGTGTTCCAGGAGTCTTTCACCTTACTTGGTCAGAGGCGCACCTTCCCAGCCTGCACAGACGTTACTTTGAATAAGTAACACGACTATAGTAAGGGTGAGAGTTGTTAGTACAATAAACTATTAGAGTATTCAGTGATTTAAATTTTCTTCTGCCTTGACTCTAGCATGCCATCTGAAAACTTACTAGAAAATGACCCAGTAGGCAGCAGAGGAGAGTGGGTGGGTGGAGCCTGGTTTTGTCACTGCTAAGGTGACAGTGAGGCTCTAGGGAGGGATTAAAGAGGCTGCCTCCGTTTCCCCACTTATAAGATGGCCCTTAGAATTAACACCATCCACAGAAAAGCTTTGGGGATAAATTCAACAATTTACATAGTCCTCGACTCAGCAATGGTTCAACTTAGGATTTCTGACTTCATGATGGTGTCAAAGCATATGCATTCAGTACAAACTGTACTCTGAATCTGAATTTTCCCAGGCTAGTGGTGTGTCATGTTATCCCCTTGTGGGGCTGGGCAGCCTGCTTTGCCTTAGAAGACACTGCCCAGCTATAGGCCAGTATTCGGGGGTTAGGTGTATGAAAGGCGTCTTTATGGTATTTTCAACCTGAGATGGGTTTGTCAGGCCCCAGCCCCTCATGAGCTGTGGAGCACCTGTGTGTGTGTGTGTTACTGGGTACCGGAGGGGGTTTCCTTGTATATCACTGCTAAGAGAATAGCTTGTGTTGGGGTGTTAGGAAGGATTCTGCCCCCGTGCCCAGCCTGTCCCATGATTCATCTGCCCCTTGGCCTCAGTGTCCTGCCTCCACGCTCCCCTCAGTGGTCGCGCTGCGCTGGAGTCACTTGCAAGCCTGCTGCTTCCTGGCAGTTACCCAGGTCTCCAGCTCTTCTGGCTGGAGTTAGCTGACTCACTGCAACCCCCATCCGCTGGCCCTGCTGCCTCTGCACTCTCCCTTACCCCACTTAGGTCCCTGTCTGCTCATCACCCCCAGTGGGATGTCATCATGGTCACCACACCCCACTCCCTTGACAGCTCCAGGCCCTCTCCCTCTGCATTCCCACTTGGCAGAGACCCGGCCTAGGCAAAGCCCGCCTCCACGTCGCTGCCCACCGCAGAGCCAGGCTGAAAGGCTGTGCAGCCACACAGGACACAGCTCTCCCCCGAGGCTCAAGGCTCAAGGCTCAGCCCTGCTTTCTTCTCCTGCCTTCCCTTCCTGACCCTTGTGTTTGTCTCATGGGAATAGAGAGACCATGAGACTAGAAGAAAAGTTCCTGTTCACATCACAGACTAAGCTTAGTGCCTGGACGTAGGCCCATTGAGTTCTGCTTTTTGAGGACTTTCTCTGGGCCTTGGTCTCTCCTGGAGCATCAGTTCTCTTTCTTTGTTTTTGTTTAATATTTATTTTAACTTTTCATTTTCAATTATCATGGATATATAATAATTATCTATCTTTATAGGGTACATGTGATGATTTTTTCGCCTCACATAAATAGGATTTAATTTTGATCAAAGTATATTACTTGAACATTAATTTTTAATTCAACCTGTTAATATGTTGTTTAGGATCTTGCATCCTCATTTATAAGTGAAATATGTTTGTAATTTCCCTTTATAATAATATATTTTTTCCAATTTTAATATCAGATTGTATCTAGATGTAGCAGAATGATTTTGAAGTACTTCTTTTTCTATTGTCTGTAAGATTTGGCATGATTTGTTTTTTGAAATTATCTTTTTATTTATAAATATTAGTTGTCTATTTTTTGAGACTTTGGAAAAAACAAAAAAGTTCACTGATGACTCCACACTGAACCTCAGAGTCAAAGCATTCTATGATAGACATACTCTTATCTGACAATGTGAATGTTACTTTTTTTGCATTATCATTATTATTATTATTGCTCAATATTTTGTTGCAGCAATCATCTGATTTATTTTCTGAATGTATTTATCTTCATTCATTCTTTTTTTTTTTTTTTTTTATTGTTGGGGATTCATCGAGGGTACAAAAAACCAGATTACACTGATTGCATTTTTTAGGCAAAGTCCCTCTTGCAATAGTGTCTTGCCCCCAAAAGGAGTGACACACACCAAGGCCACACCCCCATCCCTCCTTCACTCTCTCTGCTCTTCCTTTCTCCACCCTCCCTCCTCCTTACTCTCTCTGCTCTCCCCTTCCCCCACCCCCACCGTGACCTTAATTGTCATTAATTGTCCTCATATCAAAATTGAGTACATAGGATTTATGCTTCTCCATTCTTGTGATGCTTTACTAAGAATAATGTCTTCCACTTCCATCCAAGTTAATGCAAAGGATATAAAGTCTCCTTTTTTTTTTTTTTTTTTTTGCAGTTTTTGGCCAGGGCTGGGTTTGAACCCGCCACCTCTGGCATATGGGGCCAGCGCCCTACTCCTTTGAGCTACAAGCGCCGCCCTTATTTTCTGTTTTTTTTTGAGACAGAGTCTCACACTGTTGCCCTGGGTAGGTGCTATATCTTCACAGCTCACAGTAACCTCAAACTCTTGGGCTCAAGTGATCTTCTTGCCTTAGCCTCCCGAGTAGCTGGGACTATAGGTGCCTGCCATCAGGCACAGCTAGTTTTTCTATTTTTAGTAGAGACGGGGTCTCACACTTGCTGAGGTTGGTCTCAAACTCCTGCACTCACGGGATCCTCCTGCCTCAGCCTCCCAGAGTGCTAGATTATAGTCGTGAGCCCCCGTGCCCAGCCCATGTGACGTTTTGGTACAGGCATGCAATGAGGATTCAGGGGTCAGGTGAGTGAGTGTCCCTCTCCCTCTGTCCACATACAGTGTGCCTTGCCATCGCCAGCATAAGCAGATCCTTCTTTGGCCCCCACTTTCTCCTGCCCTCACCCCTGTCTCAGTGCCCCTCCCGTAGAAGCACTCTGCTCCCTGTCTTCACCTCCCAGGTCCTGAGCTGCCATCACTTCCACGTCCACCATCCATTCCTGTTGAGGTCACTGAAGAGCTCCATTTTGTCAAACCAGGGTCCTTTTTATGTGTCTTGGTTTATTTGACCTCTCCACTCTGCTGACCACTCATTCCTCCTGGGACCCTTCTTCCTGCAGTTTTTCCTTGCGTTTTCATACCTTATCTGCTCCTTCTCAGATTCCTTCCAAAGTTTGGCACAGTCCTGGCCCTGCCTGTGTCTGTCCTTCCTTCCCTCTGTGGTCACTTGTGGCCTGTGGCTCTGATGACTACCCCTGTGCTTGCGCCCAGCACACCCAGTGGCCACGTGGCTCCACCTGTGGGCGTCTCACAGGCACATCGGGCATGACATGTCCAAGACGGGACCTGCTTCTGCAGTCTCTCCCTTGTCAGTAGTGGTTCCATTCCTGGTTTCATTCCTGTTCTTCCTCCCAGTGGGTTCTATCTTGAAGGTAGAGCCCACCTGTGTCCACTTCTTACCCTCCCCTGATCCTGCTGTAGCCACCTGCATGTCGTCACACTGAGCTACTGCAGCCCCCTGTGACCTGGGCTCCCACTCATCCCAACCCCTTGCAAGTCTCTCTCCACAGCAGCTGTGACTCTTCAAAAACATGAGCCCTTGGGGGCAAGACACGATTGTAAGAGGGACTTTACCTAAAAATGCAATCAGTGTAACCTGGGTTTTTGTACCTTCAACGAATCTCCAACAATTTAAAAAAAAAAAAAAATGAGCCCTCCTGCTTCCTTGCTCACGCCCTGTAGTACCTTTGGACCATGCTTAGAATAAAGCCCCAATGAGGCTATATGGTACACCTGGATTTCTTTTAGAAGATGCTGATGCTGTGTAGTTCATGATTGTTTTCCCTACAATGGGGTTATAAGCCTAGGTCAGGAATCTGCCTGCTCGCTGACCTGGCATTCACTTGTAATGCATGTGTTCCTTTTAGAGAGCTGTCTGGAACTCGAGAATCACGGCACCAATGCTGCCAAGTGGCAGCTGTCATCTTTAGCTCCACCTTACGTCAAGGTCAGTGGTGATCACTTTGATGTTTAAACTTTGTGTGGGGTGTTTAAAAACTGAGTGTGAGCATAGGCCGCGTTCCTGGTTGTGTGTCCACCAGCTCATCGCTCAGCTTTCTCTGCAGATGGAGACGGTATGAAGACGCTGCCTGTGCCGTTTGTTCAGTTGTTTGTTTCTTCTTTTTTTTGGCTCTATAAAGTTCTCTTATTATGCTTGTTCCATTTAATGCTATCTTCTAGCTATGATTTTTATCTGAAATACTCTTTTGAAAGACATGTAAAGTTTCATCACAGAGCACTTTGTGCACGTTTTCCTCTCCCCCATGCTGAGGGCTGCTACGTTCCCACCCATGGAAGGTTTTGCAGGAGTTGGGCTGACAGCTCTTTGCCTTTGAGTGCTAACCTGCCATCTACACAGGGTCCTTGCCAGCAAGCAGCAGTGCTGCACGACTTGGGAGGCCTTCTTTTTTTTTCTTTTTGAGACAGAATCTCATTCTGCCTCCTGGCTGAAGTGTCATGGCATCACATCTCACTGCAACCTCACACTCCTGGGCTCAAAGTGGTTCTTCTGCCTCAGCCTCAGCCTCCTGAATAGCTGGGACTACAGATACCTGCCACAATCCCTGGCTAGTTTCTCTACTTTTAGTAGAGACGGGGTCTCACTCTTGCTCAGGCTAGTGTAAAACTCCTGAGCTCGAGCAGTCCTCCCGCCTGGGCCTCCTAGAGTGCTGGGATTACAGGTGTGGGCCGCTGTGCCTGGCCTGGATGGGTCTTTCATTCGTGTTGTTCTGAACACTGTGTCCCCCTTGTTTGGATTTTGTGTGACAGTGATAGTTTGGAGCCATAGTAATAAAAAATGTGTGCAAAAGATAGTTGCAGGCCTCACTGCAGAGAAATAAAGAATTGGCATTCCAAAGGGTGTTCAAATGCACATTCAGTAGGGTCCTTGAGGTCTCTAAGGAAAAGACAATAATTGACTTTAGGAACAGTGCTGTAGATAGGAATATGATAAAGGTTCCCACATGTGAGTGATAGCAGGGCGGCCTGTGCAGGACTCCCCTGGAGACCATCCCCACTCTGGGAATACCCTGAGCCTCGCCTGTCCACTGCTGAACAGGCTGATGTGTCCTTGATAGCCGTGGAGGTAATGGCATCCCTGTGGAATTGATCCATTGACTTCGGTGTTTTTTAACTTAATTTTTTAAATGGTCACTTTGCAGGGAGTGGATGAAAGTGGAGATGTTTTCAGAGCTACCTATGCAGCATTCAGATGCTCCCCTATTTCTGGGACACTAGACAGCCATGGAATCCAGAAGGTAAGTTTTGACATTCTTTTTATGGCCAGCTGGTGTAACACAACGCTGATCATCCAGGACTGCCTCACCTGGTTGCCCCGTTTTGGATGTTTCCTTTAGAGCCGTGCTGTTCTCAGAGCCGGTCTGCCTTGCACTGCAGCAGAAAGTGTTTAGCGATGCAGACAGACCACCAGTGCTTACAGTGCACTTCACCATTGGTAGATCAGGGTTTTATTTACCAGCCATAGCCAGGAAAACCTCCCATTTCTCAAAACAACTCAATGTTCATGGCATAGTCAGCAGTCCTCATGGGTGACAGATCCCTCTAGCTATTACCAAGGGTAACGCTTTTAAATCTTTTTTTTTTTTAGCCAGAATCTCACCCCGTCACCCCGGTTAGAATGCCTTGGCGTCAGCCTAGCTTACAGCAACCTCAAAGTCCTGGGCTAAAGTGTTTCTTCTGCCTCAGTCTCCTGAGTAGCTGGGACTACAGGCTCCCACCATAACACCCAGCTAGTTTTTCTTTTCTTCTTTTTTTGGTTGAGACAGAGTCTTAGTTTGTTGTCCTTAGTAGAGTGCCATGGTGTCATAGCTCACAGCAGCCTCAAACTCTTGGGCTCAAGTGATTGTCTTGCCTCAGCCTCCCGAGTAGCTGGGACTACAGGTGCCCGCCACAATGTCTGGCTATTTTTAGAGGCGAGGTCTCACTCTGGCTCAGGCTGGTCTTAAACTTATGAGCTCAGGCAATACACCTGCTTCGGCCTCCCAGAGTGCTAGGATTACAGGTGTGAGACACTGCACCTGGCTGTTTTTCTACTTTTAGTAGAGACTGGATCTTACTGTTTCTCAACCTGGTCTTGAGCTCCTTAGCTTCCCAGAGTGCTAGGATTATAGGTGTGAGCCACCACACCCAGGCAAGCCTCTTAAGTTTTAATTTATGTATCTAGACCTGATGTAGTCCCTTCATTTGTCTACTGGTAATTCTAGGGAATCACTTGACTTCAGTAACATACTTTTTCATTATAATTACTGAAACTCATTTAAACCAGAGCTCCTGTGTGATATTGGCCCACTTATTGAGGACCCTCAGACTCCTAATAAATTCTAGAACATAGCTATGAACTCACAGCTAATTGTGGAAGAATCTTGGAACAGCTGTAGTAGTTGTCACAAACTCTGTGCACTTTACTATGTGTATGCATCAGGCTTTTGGAGGAGTGAAAGACACACAGTTCTACAAATGTAGTTTATTTCATTCTAAACCACAGCAGAAGTAGAACAGGGAACAGGTATGTTGCTTGACCTTCATTGAAAGAGTCTGCGGGAAAGACATCCATGTCAGCCAGTCAGAAGACGAACCCTGGGAGATAGCAGTCCTCCTCAAGGGACCTGCAGTTCAGCACAGGCCCTGTCAGAGCCCCAGATGAACTGGGATTTACTTTGTTTTGAAATTGACAGGCTGATCCTAAAATTCAATGAGCATACCAAAGACCTAGAATAACCAAATAGTCTTGAAACAGAACAAAGTTGGAGGATTTACTCTTCTCATTTTTAAAACGTACTACAAAGCTACCCTATTTCAAACAGTGTGGTATTGACATAGGACAGCCATACAGAGTTTTATAAGACATACAGAATAGAGTCAAGAGTCACCAAATAAATTCTTATATGTATATCAATTGTTTTTTTTTTTTTTTTTTGATAAAGGCACCAATACAATTAAATGGGGAAAGAATATTTTTTAACAAATGGTGCCCAGGACAATTAGCCATATGCAAGAAAAATAATGTAGATCTTTACCTAGTAACATATATAAAAATTAACTCAAAGAGGACCATAGCCTGGTATAAATGTATAAGCTGAAACTGCAAGGCCTACAGGATTGCATGGGAGTAGATCTTTGTGACTTGGGTTGAGCACTTTTTTCTTAAATATGATACCAATAGAGCACAAGCCACAAAAGTAAATAGAGATGAATTATCAAAATTAAAACATTTGGGCATCAAATGACACTGCCAAGAAAGTGGAAGAGTACTTACAGAAAGAGAAAAAGTTTTTCCAAACCGTGTATTTCATAGAAGACTTATTTCTAGACTACGTAAAACATTCTTACAGCTAAATATAAGACTGAATTTTAAAAATAAGCAGAGAATTTGAATAGACATTTTTCCAAAGAAGATATACAAGTTGCCATAAAATATAAGAAAAGATGCTTAGAATTATAAGTCATCCACCCCCCATCCCTGTGCTGCCCCCTCCAGAGCTCAGTAGGCTGTATTCCTCTTGGGACGTGCTGCAGAAAGACGACTGCTGTGTTCATGCTTTCAGTTTGCTTGCCAGCCTCCGCTGTGGCACCCCGCACACCCACCACTCTCCGGTGCCAACTAGGAACCCACTGCCATCAGCACCCTGCTCTACCCATATCCAGCACTGACCCCGGAGCAGAAGAAGGAGCTGTGTGACATCGCTCATTACATTGTGGCTCCAGGCAAGGGCATCCTGGCAGCAGATAAGTCTACCGGGCGTATGGCCAAGTGGCTGCAGTCCATAGACACTGGGAACACAAGAGAATCGGCACTTCTACTACCAATTGCTCCTGGCTGCCCACCACGTGAATCCCTGCATTAGGGGTGGCATCCTCTTCCATGAGACACTCTACCAAAAGGTGGATGACGGGCGTCCCTTCCCTCAAGTTACCAAATCCAAGGGTGGGGTTGTAGGCATAAAGGTAGACAAGGGTGTGGTGCCCCTGGCAGCAACAAAGGGCGAGGCTACCGCCCCAGGAATGGGTGGGGTGAGCGCTGTGCCCAATATCAGAAGGACGAAGCTGACTTTGCCAAGTGGTGCTATCTGCTAAAGATTGGGGAACACACCCCTCAGCCTTGCCATCATGGAAAACGCCAGTGTTCTGGCCCATTATGCCAGCGTCTGTCAGCAGAACGGCATTGTGGCCGTCGTGTGCTAAAGATTGGGGAACACACCCCCTCAGCCTTGCCATCATGGAAAATGCCAATGTTCTGGCTCATTATGCCAGTGTCTGCCAGCAGAATGGCATTGTGGCCATCGCGGAGCCTGAGATCCTCCCTGATGGGGGCCATGCCTTAAAGAGCTGTCGATATGTAACTGAGAAGGTGCTGCCTTCTGTGTACCAAGGCTCTGCGTGACCACCACGTCTACCTGGAAGGCACCTTGCTAAAGCCCAGCTCAGTAACCCCAGGCCACGCCTACACCCAGAAGTGTCCTCATGAGGACATTGCCAGGGCAGCTGTCACAGCACTGTCCCACACAGTGCTCCCTTCTGTCCCCGGGGTTACTTTCCTGTCTGGAGGCCAGAGTGAGGAGGAGGCATCCATCAATCTCAACACCGTCAACAAGTGCCCCTGCTGAAGCCGTGGGCCTTCACCTTCTCCTGTGGTCGTGCTGGGCTGGAAAGAAGGAGAATCTGAAGGCTGCTGAGGAGGAGGAATATGTAAAGGGAACCCTGGCTAAAAGCCTCACCTGTCAAGGAAAGTACACGCCAAGCGGTCAGGCTGGGGCCGCACCAGCCAGTCTCTCTTTGTCTCTAACCATGCCCACTAAGCAGAGGTGTTCTAAAGCTCCCCCCTCAACCCTCCAGGCTCTTCCCCTCCCACACTTGGAGAGGGGGCTCATCCAGGGCCCCAGGCGGTCTTGCCCATTGCTCTTGCCTCCCACATGACCCTGTTGCGTGCTGGTGTCTGTATCTGCTAATGCCATCACTCCTTCCAGCCCACTGCCAATAAATAACTATTTAAGGAAGGAAAAGAAAAGAAAAGAGAATTATGAGTCATTAGCAAAATGCAATCAAAACTAGAAATGAAGTATCATTTAAGACCCACTAAGGTGGCTGTGATTAAAAAGAAGAAGAAAGAAAATACTGGCTAAGCATTAGAGGCTCGTACCTGTAATCCAGCAGGAGGATTGCTTATTCAAACTAGCCTAGGCAGCATAGTAAGACCCCATGTCTACAAAGGAGAAAAAATAAAAGAAAGAAAGAAAAAGTAGCCAGGCGTGGTGTTGAGTGACCGTAGTCCCAGCTACTTGGGAGGCTGACGCAGAAGGATCACTTGAACCCTAGAGTTTGAGGCTGCAGTGAGCCATCGCAGTCTAGCCCAGACAACAGAGTAAGATTCTATCTCAAAAAAAAAGGCTCAGCGCTTGTAGATCAGCAGCTAGGTTGCCAGCCATATATACTGGAGCTGGTGGGTTTGAATCCAGCCTGGGCCTGCCAAACAACAACGACAACTACAACCAAAAAATAGCCGATCATTGTGGCAGGTGCCTGTAGTCCCACCTACTTGGGAGGCTGAGGCAAGAGAATCTCTTAAGCCCAAGAGTTTGAGGTTGCTGTGAGCTGGGGTGCCGCAGCACTCTACCCAGGGCGACATAGTGAGGCTCTGTCTCAAAAAAAAAAAAAAAAAAAAAAAAAATTGAAGCAGTTGTTCAAACAAAAATTTGTGTACAAATACTTTTTTTTTTTTTTTTTTTAAAGACAAAAATCTCACTTTGCCGCCCTCAGTAGAGTGCCGTAGTGTTATAGCTCACAGCATCCTCAAACTCTTGGGCTTAAGCGATTCTTTTGCCTCAGCCTCCCAAGTAGCTGGGACTACAGTTGCCCACCACAATGCCTGGCTATTTTGTTGCTATTGTTGTCATTGTTGTTGAGCAGGCTGGGTTGGAACCCTCCAGCTCCAGTGCATGTGGCCAGCACCCTAACCACTGAGCATAGGCACTAAGCCTACAAATGTTCTTAGCACCGTTCACAGTGGTCACGATAGGTGGAAATAGCCCAAGTGTCCACCAGCTAGTAGGACAAACAAAATGTGGTATATCCATACAGTGAAATATTTGGCAATAAGGAGTAAAGTTGTATCCAGATGGGTGAACCTTGAAAACTTTATGCTAAGTGGAAGAAGCCAGTCACAAAAGACCCTGTATTGTATAGGAAATGTCCAGGATGGGCAGATCTTAGAGACAGAGTTGATTAGTGGTTGCTAGGGGCTGGGCTGAGGGTAGGGAATGCGGAGTAACTGTTAATGGCAGCCAGTTTCTTCCTGGATTGTTCAAAATATTCTAAGATTATATTATGGTGATGCCTACACAGCTCACTGGAATGGGTGAATTTATGTTTTTCTTTTCTTTTTTTTAATTGTTAAATCATAGCTGTGTACATTAGTGCAATCAAGGGGTACAATGTGCTGGTTTCATATAAAATCTGAAATATTCTCATCAAAATGTTCAACGTAGCCTTCATGACATTTTCTTAGTTATTGTATGTAGACATTTGTATTCTGTCTTTAGTAAGTTTCGCCTGTACCCATTCTAAGATGCTCCATAGGTGTGGCCCCACCCCTTACCCTCCCTCCATCTGAACCTTCCCCCTCCCTTCCCCTTCCTTGGCCCTTTCCTCATAGTCTTGTGCTATACGTGGGTTATAGCCTTCATGTGAAAGCTATAATTTAATTAGCAATTATTTTGACTAAAGCACCATACCTTCCTGGAGTCTGTATTTTCTTTTGAGAATCATGAGCATAAGTCACTAGGGAAGCTAGAAAGGAGTCTTAAGCATACTGGAAGTAACGTGATCTGATTTACATTTCTGAAAGATCACACTGTCAGCAGATCTCGACTGATGGGGCTCAGACCCAGAACCAGGGTCTGGTGTGCAACAATCACAGTAATGCAATCAAAACATGATGTGAGCCTTTCAAACTAAGGCAGTGACAATGGAGATAGAAGAGAGGACAAACCAAAGAGATGGTTAACATCATCAGTTCATGGTTATTACTCAGACATTATTGGTAGGGAATAAGGGAGAGTTAAAGGTGATTTCTAGTTTTCTGCCACATAAATGATGGTGTGATTTATGGAGAGACGTGTTAGAAGATTAGGAGTAAGTGTAGGGGAAAAGGCGATTATTTCTTTTATTGGATTGAGGTACTTCTATAACACTTGTTCTTAAAAGAGAAGTCTCCAAAGCAGTGGGCATGAGAGTAGATCTTGGCTGAATGTGTCGACTGAGAACCATCTGCCTAGAGAAGCAGTCGAGCTCTCCCAGTGTGCGTCATTATTTACAGAGAAAGAAGCTACAAGGTCAAAAGAGCAAAGGTATCTTTTCCCCAGAGATGAGAAAGTGGGAACCGAGAAAACTTAATTCCTCCTTTTAATGCCCTATAACTACATAAAGTTTATTACATGAAAACCTATTCTTGCCAAGCTTTTTCAAATAAATACACTTTACCATCTTTCAGTAGTGTTCCTTTGAGTGCTACGTTGCCAGTCTAACTCTTCCTCCTCCACTTCTTTGATTCAGTTTGTCACCAAACCTTGTTTATTTTCCCATCAGTGTTTTGGAACCTTTCCCATCTCTGCTCTTTTTTTTTTTTTTTTTTTTTTTTTTTAATTAAATCATAGTTGTGTACATTCATGTGATCATGGGGCACCATACGCTGGATTTATAAACAGTTTGACACATTTTCATCACACTGGTTAACATAGCCTTCCTGACATTTTCTTAGTTATTGCATTAAGACATTTTTATTCTACATTTACTACGTTTCACGTGTAACATGCACCGCAGGTGTAATCCCACCAATCATCCTCTCTCTGCCCATCCTCCCCCCTTCCTCTGCTCCGTCTTCCCCTTCTTCATATTCTTAGGTTATAACTGGGTTATAGCTTTCATATGAAAGCCATAAATTAGTTTCATAGTAGGGCTGAGTACATTGGATACTTTTTCTTCCATTCTTGAGATACTTTACTAAGAAGAATATGTTCCAGCTTCATCCAT
>CAUYPK010035242.1:0-12314 GCA_963574355.1 Loris lydekkerianus | reverse complement strand
AAACTTAGTAAATGTGGAACGTAAATGTCTTAGCACAATAACTAAGAAAATGCCAGGAAGGCTATGTTAACCATTGTGATGAAAATGTGTCAAACGGTCTATGAAGCTAGTGTATGATGCCCCATGATCATATCAATGTACGCAGCTGTGATTTAATAAAAAAAGAAAAAAAGAAAGAAAGAAAGAACATAGCCATTCACTCCCCTGGGGCAATCTTCCTCAAACTTGGTATATCCAGGGAAGAGCAACTTAAAATTAAGTCCCCCCAGAATTTGTTATACCCAAACCCTAGAATAGAGGCTACAAATGTCCCCTATATTCATACACCTGAGAACAAGAAGCAAGTAATCCTTCATAAAACAAAGAAATCTAGGAAAAATTATACCCCCAAACAAATTTTTGTTTTGCACTGGAGATGTACTATTTCTGATCATCCCTCAAATCTGGGAAAGCGTATGTACTGTGTGAAGATGGACAAGCTCAGAAGTCTGAGTCTATAGATAAACTCTCCTTTTTCTATATGTTTGCCCACAAATTCTACTCACAACATTAGCGGTAATAGGAGTATTCAATCTTTTTTTCTAGTAGCATGTTGAATAGAAGCATTATTTAATCTTGTTAGACATTTTGTAAATAACATACCACTTACATATTTTCTCTTTCTTTTATGTTTCTAAAGAAACAAGTGTTCTACACATATGAAGAATTAATTTATTGTGTAATTTCCTAATAGTAATTACTTATAATCAATATATTACCCATAAAGAAAAATATAAAATACTTACCTTATTTGGATAGAAAGAGAGAAAAACTCAAGTGTTTGATTATTGTTTTCTCCAGACTACATTAACTGGAAAGATATAGTAAATGGAAATCAAATACGAGTATTAATTTGTGATTCAAATTTTTCACAGAGGACAGCCAATAAATGTATACATTTCATAGCTACCAAAATAATCAATGTTGCTTTCCCTTCATGTACAATTTAGCAAATGACAAGCTTCTTTTAAGTAGAAAAACTTAGAGGCTACTGCATTCTGTAGGTCGCTGCTCATGACAAGAGAATGTCACAGCTACTGCTAAAGATTTTAAGCGTAAAGTATATACACAGCCAGGTCGTCCATCAAGCATACCAAAAATGACCTCCAGCTGAGACCCTACTACACTCAGCCCCCCCAAAACCAAGACCACTGCTTTGTGGCTGCTCGCCCTCCGCCCTCCTCACAGTAGTAACAGAGGGTTGCTCTCAGGGTTTACAGTCACCTGTCACTTAACAATAGGGATAGATTCTAAGAAATGCATCCTGTGGCAATGTCATCATTGTGCAACAAACATCATAGAGTTTACTTGCACAAACCTACACAGGAGAGCCTAGTAGGCTGTCTTTTTTTTTTTTTTGGAACAGAATCTGTCTATGTCACCCTCCGTACAGTGCCATGGCATCACAGCTCACAGCAACCTCAAACTCTTGGGCTTAAGCAATTCTCCTGCCTCAGCCTCCCAAGTATCTGGGACTACAGGTGCCCGCCACAACACCCAGCTATTTTGGGGTTGCAGTTGTCATTGTTGTTTAGCTGGTCCAGGCCGGGTTTGAACCCGCCAGCCTTGGTGTATGTGGCCGGCGCCCTAACCACTATACTATGGGCGCCACGCTAGGCTGTCTTATAGACATGCTATGAACCAGCTATGAACCTGTTCAGCATGTTACCGTACTGAATACTGTACAGCAACAATGGTAAGTATTGGTATATCTAAGCATATCTAAACATAGAAAATTCACAGTCTGAATACACCACTGTAATCTCATGGCATCACCTTCATAGGTGGTCCTCTGTTGACCTAACCAAACATTACTCTGAGGCACGTGACTGTACTTTCTTTTTCTGTGAGATCATTAGGGTAATCACAAACCATTAAAAGTAAATATGGTTCCCTATGGTGCATCTTACAAGGCTACATGTGAAACTTAGTAAATGTAGAATATAAATGTCTTAACACAATAACTAAGAAAATGCCAGGAAGGGTATGTTAGCCAGTGTGATGAAAATGTGTCAAACGGTCTATAAAACCAGTGTATGGTGCCCCATGATTGCATTAATGTACATAGCTATGATTTAATAATTAAAAAAAATAAAATAAAATAAATAAATATGGTTCAGTGTTCACATTTGTAAAAATAATACTGTATCCACTTGCTAAATGAAAGCAATTCACAGTGTTTATTTAAGCTAAAGTCAATTTAAGAAATCACGGGAATGAAGAACGGTAATGTGCCATTAAATGAAATCAAGAAATAATAAACAAAGTTCATTTTAATTAGTAATTCCATTTCCTTCTTCATCAGAACTTTTGCCATGGCAGTCAATAATGAAAAAACTTAATTAACTGTATCCTCTCATATCATATATGAAATCTTCAAAGGGTTGTAGCTGGGAAGGGAAGAATGTAGTATCTGTTACACCTCAAAGCAAGTCATAATCAGTGATCCAGAGTTGTTTATAAGCAGCATTTCAGTTTTCAATATTTCTGAAGTTCTATAAAGCAGACCTCTGTTTAAAATATCCCAAAGCACTGAACACTTTTTATCATAGAATTATAAAACTGAAAGACCATGCACTTTGGAGATAGATTTTACATAAATTCCTACTGGGTAACCTCTGGCAATTCACTCAGCATCTTAAACATCATCGTATTTACAAATTGCACTCAAGCTCTTAAGGGGCTGGCGCAGGGCTGAATTAAGGAAGAGAAGTAAAATATTTCATGTGGCATCGGGCACCTGATAGGTATTCAATAAGTGGTAAATATTCATGTGATTTTGAATAGAATATGTAAATGACCCTTTTCATTCATGTCTACTCATAGTCCCCTCCTAATCCCACACATAAATAAAGTTTTGACAGTCTTTCATCTCTGCAATCGACATTAATTGTAAAACAAAAACATCTACATTAACTAAAGTGCGCTGCTGTGTCTTCTGCAAGGATGATGGGAACGATGTGTTTAACCACTCTTCTGTTCTTATTTTCCTTACAATTTTGGTAATGAGTTCTTAATGGTTATTAGAAAACTTCAAAGATAGATTTCTCTAAATGAGCCCATTTCTGTTAAAGTGGATCTAGCTGTCCAGAATAATTAATTTTTTTATATCCGCCTAGGAACAGCAAGAGGGCTTTGCCAAGCTACTTGAAAATTAGCCAGGAAGTTAGTAGGTAAGTGTTCTTTTTAGGTCACCAGTTAATTCAGGTGTTTTGAGTTTCTGGAAGCTTTGTTCTCAGAGGAAAAACATTTCAGTGAATCTGAGAGAGCATCAGCGTAATTATAATGAGTCTGAAACCAGATGCCAGTCATAATTGTAGGCCAGCTGCTACTGCCTTTTGATTTTGCACAAAGACTTACCCTCTGAGAGCACAGCTCTCCCCTACCTGGGGATTGTTATCACAGAACTGAATGAGGCAGATTCTGGCAGGACTTAAAAGTCATGCTGGGCTGTCGCACAGCTCTCCTGGAACGAGATCTGGGTGGGATTGGGGTTTGTCACTACAGTAAGTGAGAGAGGACAAGCCTGACAAGCACACTCAGTCGCTGATAACGTGCTAAGTTTAGAGAAACACAGTAGTTTCAGACAAGACTCTCAGAACCTCAATTAAGTTTCATGTTCACCTGACAGGAAGCTGGAGTAGACAGTGCGCCAGCCCTAAAATCAAGTTTGAAACCCATCTGTGCCACACACAAGCTATGTGATCTTGGGCAATTTGAGTGACTCTTCCAGGTTTTATTTTCCTCCTCTTTAAAGTAATGTAAATAATAGCACCTATGCCATAGGATTTCTGTAGTGATTAACCAGATAATTAATAATATGAAGTTTTTGGCACCATGCCTGAAATATACTAGGGCTCAGTGATAGGGAGCTATCATCATCACGTGGCAGATATTGGCATAGACAGAAACCTAAATTCAGCATGACGAATAAGAAATAAACCATTTTCGTATTAGCAAGAAAAGAGCAAGTGATCCCATCTCAGGGTGGGCAAGAGACTTTATAAGTATTCTTAAAAGACAACTATTAAGACCCTAGAGAAAATGGATGATCTCTATATATACACTGATATCTAAGAGTTATAAAAGTGCTGATATTTTCATATATAAACATATAGTTGTTATTCTTTACTGCAAGAGAAAGATGAGAAATGTCATGCAGTAATTTTTTATTTTCTCTTCTTTGAGTATAGTTTTTCTGAAAGAAAGCATACATGAGATAGATTTCTAGTGCTATAACTCATAGGATAATTATAATACAATGAAAATATAAATAAAAAATTTTACCTGTGGATTTCTCTTAGTAGTTAGCAGCTTGTTCCTTAAGATTTACTTAGAATAGGAAATAAGCAAATGGGAAAATATCAGATCTCAGTAAAACAATGAGAAAGTATTTTATATTTATTATTTTATTATTATCCCACCTGGGGATAGGTGGAGATAGAATTATAAGATCCAGGTCTGCCAAGGTTTGAGTGAATCTGGTACAGTGGAGGAGCTTTTATAAATTAGTACGATGTTTTGGAAGGCAATTCTGCTGTTTCACATACATTTGCATAAGATAAGTAAGATTAGTAAAAAGATCTTATAATCTTGCTTTGGGCTTTTATTCTAAAGAAGGAGATTTTTTTCTAAAGCTGGGCTACCTACCTACCATTTATTTATGCCCCATTAACTATTAATATGAAAATCTGGGAAATTAGCACATGTCCCTAAATAAGAGACTTATTGTTGGCATAACAACGAAAAAAGCCAATATTAAAAGGTAGTACAGACTGTATAAAAATATATGAACACTTTTATGTTTACAAGGATTGTGAGGAATAAGAAAAAAGAGAAAACACCTAATGAACAAGGAAGATGTTTTCTTTTAAATGTTGTAACATTGTCTTCCTAATCACCCTTTTAAATTGCACAAGTGGAAGCACCTCGTTAATTTCTGCAGCACCTTCCAGGTAGTGAACTGCGCTGACTCTTCCTGAGATTCTCATGATGAGAAGAGGTAACGTGAACCTCTACACTCGGGATTCACTGTGATTCCAGTGGCTTACACGTTAAGTACATTCTGTCTTGTGACCTCATACTTAACTCCAGATGTACCCAGCAGTGGAAAATAATTATCTAATGATCTTATCTTCTAATCATTGAAAATGCACTAATTATTTATATGTTATGCATGTATATATTACTTACATGCAAATACACGCATACCTTCATAATCACATCACCACTTTTGGTACTAGTATTAATCAAGATTTGAACATCATGGTTTTAAAACTATGGATGGCATTTTTAAGTATATAAATTGCAAAGCAGAAGCAAAGCACCACTACTAGAAAATTACTGTATTCTACTGAGAAGTGAGGAAATGTTTGGCTTGAGGATACGTGCATTTCTCCCCACTGGGAAAGCTTTAGAAAATCAAGAAGCCTGGGATCTTTCTTGACACCAGCAGTGAGGGCAAGGTAGCTTCTAGAACCTGTGAGAATGTGGTAGAGGGTCAGAGAGCACATAATCTGTAGCCAGCTAGGCATGTCTTGAACTGTGACCTTTATTAGTAGGAAAAGATAGGGTGTGACGTTAGACTGAGCCCTGTGGAATTGTATGAAATGATTGTTTTGTTTGTTTTGGAGACTGCACAGAATGTGAAGCCGTGAGAGTGTCACTTAAAGACAACCAAGGCTATTAATGCCGTGGCCATCATTGCGCTTGTCTCTCCTGCCTCCGGAGTTCAGAGTCTTCCGGCTGGAGAGACGGCAGGAAGGAGCGAGTTTACAGGCAGTGACGGTCTGGAGGCACTGGCGGGTGGGAGCCCACAGGTCTGCTGGGAGGTCTGGGAAAGACTTCTGAGACGGTGGAGACGTCAAAGCAAAAGCACACTCAGAGGAAACAGTCCGACAGACCCAAAGTCCCTGGATCAGGGGGCGTCCCTGGGGTGTGAAATGCAAAGGGAGACTGGCTCTGAGAAGGGAACAGGATGCCACAGAAAACAGCAACTATGGTGCATGGAGTTTTCCCCAAATTTTTATAGAGTTTTCCACATGGGTGGGCGTCCTGCTTCCTCCTGCTGACTTTTCTGTATTTTCTCTCATCTCCTTTGCACTACATGGAGGTAAAGATCAGTAAGAAGGAACATACTCTTCTTAGTGAAGTATCTCAAGAATGGAAGAAAAAGTACCCAATGTACTCAGCCCTACTATGAAACTAATTTATGGCTTTCACATGAAAGCTATAACCCAGTTACAACCTAAGGATAGGGGGAAGGGGGAGAGGGAGGGGAGGGAGGGGGAGGGGGGCAGAGGGAGGGTAATTGGTGGGATTACACCTGCGGTGCATCTTACAAGGGTACATGTGAAACTTAGTAAATGTGGAATGTAAATGTCTTAGCACAATAACTAAGAAAATGCCAGGAAGGCTATGTTAACCAGAGTGATGAAAATGTGTCAAATGGTCTATGAAACTAGTGTATGGTGCCCCATGAAAATAAATAAATAAATAAAATAAAGGCAAAGAATCAAGTAATTATCTTGCTTTTCTTATGCAAAATGCACTTCATGGTAACAAATAGTTGATGCAGGTAAGTTTTACTTTTTAATAGCATCCCACATAATAAATGAAGAATGACAGAATTCAAATAGCACCACTTTTCAATCATACACAGAATACTGGATCTATGCTACACTTGTCAATGGCTGCTAGTACCAAAAAAGAGAAATACTGTGATATTATATTCCTCCTTATGGAATTAAGAGCACCAGTTACAAAATATTTCTGTTTTCTGCTCCAAAAAATCAAATGCGAATATGGCCAAGCCTTTAGACTGAACTTCCAGTTTACAGGAAATAGGAGGGATAGAAAACACACTATGGGAATGACATCACAGAGATGCAATCAGTAAAATATAGACTGAGAAACTCTCCAGGGACATCAGCTTGGATAAACTGTAGAAAAGAATTTAAAAAATAAAAAAAAAAAAAACAAGGAGGAAACTATGAAGTACATTTTGCATAGGAAAGGCAGGACAATTAAAACCTTACTGATAAATTAACCAATAGCAATGCAGAGACTTATTTTAATCCTAATTTTGGCAAAGAATTTAAACAAAAGATATGAGAGAAACTGAGAAATTTCAACACTAACTAGATTTTTTATAAAATACAACCAAAATATCATTACCCCATCTAAAACAAAGAATAGTAATTTCTTTATACCATTATCAGTACCTTTTTCATTTTTTCTTTTGCAGTTTTTGGCCAGGGCCATGTTTGATTGTGCCACCTTTGATATATGGGGCTGGCGCCCTACTCCTTTGAGCCACAGGCACTGCCCACCATTATCAGTATCTTTATCTTTGATAGATAAAAGATGAAATGATATATCTGAGACATGCTTTCAAAATTATCATTGGTGAGGAAGAAAGTAGGTAAGAATACCTGAAACAAGACTGACTATGAATTGATCATTGTTTAAGATGAATCATAGGCATAAAACATTCTGATAAAGATTCTCTCATGACCAAATGCTCATTGAGCTCATCTGCCCCATCTTCTGAACTTGGCCCTGACTTTTGGACTTCTGTGTTTGACTCTGCATTCTCCAATTTCAGCAAGAATCTTGCTTATGTTGGTTTTGGCAGGATCCCCTCTGCCCATAATGTTTTCTTAGCAACTTTTCATCCACTGATTCCACCCTGGTCCTTTGGTAATTCCTACAATTCCCTGTTGTACTTGGAGTTGAGTCCAATCTTTCTCTCCCACTGCAAAAACCCACTGTAGTAATCTCTATATCTATCAAAGTGCTTCCCTTGAATAGTCTGTCTTCCCATTATTTTAATATGTATTAGTAATAACTCTTTTCTTTCTCCTTTTTTTTTTTTTAGACAGAGTCTCACTTTGTCACCCTCAGTACAGTGCTGTTGTATCAAAGCTCACAGCAACCTCAAACTCACAGCATTTGATTTTGTGGTGCAGAGAACAGGAATATTTTGTAATTTATACTCTTAATTCCATAAGGAGGAAAGAGGCCCCCAGAATCATCTAACTTCTGTGTGCCCACTTGTATGACACTTGTATGATCCTGACCTTCGAAATTTTTTTATTTTCTTCTATTAACCATAGCTGTTCACCAAGATGACTACATCAGGTCATATTAGGAGACAATGTCACATGCAAGATCTCCAATTTAGTGTTCATACTTCACAACCACACCTCGGGGCCTGTTCAGGTCAGCACTCTTTCACCACCACACTCATAGTTCTCCTACCCTGTCTCAAGTGATCCTTTTGCCTCCTGATGCCCTGCTATTTTTAAAAAGGGGGTCTTGCTAAGGAAGGTCTTGAACTCCTGAGCTCAGGCAATCCACCCACCTAGTCCTTCCAGAGTGCTAGAATTACAGGTGCCACACCCAGCCCTAACTTTTTTCTTTAACAGTTCATTATACTTGTAATATTTAGCTGAAACACTATTAGCAATATTAATAGATGGTTCATTTTAGAAGCTTAGTATTTATAAATTCTTTATACATTCTACAAATTTGTCCTTAGATTAACATAGCTCATTTACCATTTGGTCAGCTTCATCCAAGTCATCACAAGCAAGAATTTTAAGACCGCTGTCTGCTATGAGAGCTTTAGTATCATCAACTCATGCACCTGGAAATGATTTATGAAAATACAGGTAAGTTTGTTTTAAGTATATACACAAAAGCATTTAAAATATTTCCTATAACATGCTATAGGTATGAAACTTTAAAATAAAAGTATGTCCATCTTTTAACAAAAATGCTTCTAAATCAAAGAAAATAACATAAAGCCCAGAATCAGCTCATAATCTATTTCACCTTACCAGGTCCATGGTAATTCAGGAAAGTCAGAAAGAATTCAAGAGAAATCGCAACAAATAAAAATGTAGCAAATTATATCAAGCAATACTATGAACATTTTTGCCCTATTGTTAGAATTTTTTTAAAAAAACTATGATTATTAGATTTTATATTGAATAAAGCTTTCATTTAACAGACACAGCTATTTGCAAACTATATTTTAAATGAACTAAACTCCATGCAAACATGAGCTTTTAAGCAATTAGGAGTAACAGAAAGATGTCTTTTACATTCACCTTGTAATCATACCACAACAGGTATTTTAATTTCCAAATCATTTACTGCCATGACTATACCCTGTGTAGTAACATCACATTGCATGATTCCTCCAAAATTTTTGACCAAAATAGACAGTACCTGTGAAAAAAAAGTGTTTTGGAAGATTAAAATTTAAAAGAAATGATTAACAGTATCTGTGCTTCATGACAAATGTAGATTCCATGGAAACATTCCCAGACCAAACTACCGTATCTCTTAGCTATTATGATTTAAGTCTGTGCAATCCAGGGCCCACCAGAACTTATTTCCATCTCTTTGGGTAATATGAACAACTGGTTCACAGTCCTTTCTATACTACATTACACTTGTATGATCAGGACCTTCAAAATTTTTTTATTTTCTTCTATTAACCATAGCTGTTCACCAAGATGACTACATCAGGTCATATTAGGAGACAATGTCACATGCAAGATCTCCAATTTAGTGTTCATTACAGATCATTTCTTTATCCTCAACAATACAAGCAACTTTTCATACAAAATAGGTCACCAGAATCATCTAACTTCTGTGTGCCCACTCCTGGCTACACTTCACAAGCAAACTTCAGGGCCTGTTTTTGTCAGCAGTCTTTCACCACCACACTCACAGTTCTCCTACCCTTTCCAAAATGTTCTTTTTTTTCTTTTATAAAAAGTTCAGTTCATTCAGCTACACCAGAGCTTCTCAGACAGTGAAATACAAACGGGTTACAGATACACCAACCAAACTATTGCTCCCCCAACTTTTAGAATGGCTAGGAATGTTCTAGGACAGCTGGAGCTTTGGGGCCAGATTTGGACTAAGCAAACTTCTCTATCCACATCTGAGGCCCCAATGAAATATGTTCTGTCAATGCCATGACCTAAAGATGACTGAGACACAGTGAGCTATGTTATATATCCCTTACCTTTACCAGTATTATTTATAGACCTTCAAGAAAAGAAGGTCTAGAATTCACAATGGACTAGTAGACTTTGTCACCTCTTACCTTCCTCCCTCCGACCTCATTCTTGACACCTTCAATATTCACTATAAGGCATCATTCCACATCGTATCTTTTGTTTCTAAACAAGATATAATCTAACACTCTACCCTTAAAGTTCCTGAATCTCTATGAAGCCACTTTCACCTCTAATCCATTGCAACTTATTACTACCAAGCACAAATCTTGGACTAGACCAAAACACCAAATGTGAAAACCTCACTGTCTGATCAAACTCCTCCCTTTCCCCTCTAATTGCATCAAATCCAAGTTTTTCCTCTCTACTTTCCCCATCTGTCAGCTCTCAGCCAATCTTTCTTCACTACAGAACATGGAACCCATGACTGAGCAATTCAATGACCCTGTTCCCTGCCTACTTAATTCAATTGCACCCATTCATCTGCCTCCCAATTCAAACAATGCATCTTTGTATGATTCTAGCCATGGTTTATACAAAGAAACGCAAAAAAGGAAAAATCAAAACCAAAACCTGAAATATTAGCCCAACCCAAAGAGCATCATAACAATGATTCGTCAGCAATTGTCTCCTTAACAGTCTGCCTCACACCTTCAACTCTCTTCATAAACCTCCTGTCCTACACTCTGGCTCTCTTCTTTCAGCATATGACCACTAACTAGTCGACTTTCTCCACTAACACCCCAAGACGGGAGCAGTCTTCTCTTTAAGTCTTGCCTAGCCACCTATTTACTGCACTTCTTCTCTACCTAATTATGTATGGTACTTCCCTTAGGTTTTCACTCCTTCACCCAGGGGGCCTTTTGAATACCTTCACATTGTACACATAAGGTACAAACCCACCAATCACCCTCCCTCCTCACCTTTCCCCTTTCCCTCTCTACCCTCATTCTGATTAGAATATGTGTGTTTTTCTTTCTTCTGCACATGTAGTTTATGTATTGGTTACATATTAGTGTATAGAAAAGGAAGGAATCCTTCCTGTTGGGCATCTAGTGGAACTCAATCTGACACAGTGGTCAACAAGGGAAATGGTGCTGAGGAAATCACCGAATTTACACCAAACTTAGTGCACAAAACTGAAAGCCTGCAAGGGAATACACTGTTCCTTGTGCCCAGAGGCAGCATGAAAACAATTTAGCCTCTGTTGTGTTTCTCAGAATCTTTTTATTTGGATGTAACAGAGTATACATGCAAGAATGCACAGTAGTCATTAGTCAGCAGTGAAAGTTAAGAATGAGAGAGGGGAGACTACAGCCACCAGGAAGGTTTAGGAAAGGATAAGAAAGGACATAGGGTTATTGAACATCTGAAGTGTCCTGATAATGGTGCAACTGGAAGAAAGAGAGGAGAAAGAAAGTCTCATCTCCTCAGACAGATGTCTCAACTTCTCTAGCCTAAGCTACTAGTTGATTCTCTCAGCTGCCTGCCCTGCTGACTTCCCCACGCAGGGATAGTCATGTGGACATTTCTCTGAATAGGAACTTTACCCTGAGTTGGAAGGTCTGTGATGAATTCAGCCTGTCTGCCTCCCACACCTTCCCAACACATTCTGTGAGGCAAATATCACCCTGATTCAAAAACCAAGAGAGGGTCCAACAAAAAAGAAAAACTATAGGCCAATATTATTATTATTATTATTATTATTATTATTATTTTTATTTTTATAAAAAAAAGAAGTTTACTTGGCTCATGACTCTGGAGGCTGGGGAGTTTAAAAAGCATGGTGCTGACATCTGCTCAGCTTCTGTTAAGGGCCTTGAAACATATTAGGGTCCTCACTTTATAACACCCTTTGTTGGCCTGAATTCATCTATTACCTCTAGAACTAATCCAGTCTCAATCACCACCATTAAAACTGTACCAAGTCATCCCCATATATGAGGGTGGATCCCCCATGACATAAATGCCCCCTTTTGCTGTATAGGCCAAAATTATTAATGAATACCAATGAAGAAATAATAATATCCTAGAGAACAGAGGATTCCAATTTTTATACCCTTATTAACACTTATTTTTAAAATTTTTATTTTATTTTTAATTGACCAAATTATACATATTTATGGGGTAAGAGTCTGATATATATACATATAAATATATATATATATATATATATATATATATATCCATGAGGATCTTTTTCCATTTGTTTCTGTCGTCTGTAAATTCTTTCCTCTG